>OOFB01015639.1:17983-29726 GCA_900323305.1 Trachyrincus murrayi | reverse complement strand
CCCCCCCCCCCCCCTGACTTGCTCCTTATCCTCATGTTCGTGCCAACTATTTTTCTTTCCGCTTCTCTTCTTATGCTTGTTATGTATTATACAAGGCTCTGATATTAGCCCAGTCCTGTATGACTGTCCTCCCCTGCAGACCCCCTTACTCTGCTGTCATATCTTCCCCCCCCCCCACACTTCATTTTCATACCAGTGTTTGTTTTATATGTAAAGCATGGCAGTAATAGAAATTATGTCTTCCATATTGAAAAGCACACATGACAGGAGCCATCGAAGGGAGGCGTCCCTGCCAGAACAGCGCGTGGATTATCGTTACACGCACGCTGCTTGTGTACTCGTAAACGGCTGCTGCGAGCCCGTTGCTCTGCATTGTTTGAACGGATGTGCGTGTGTGTTCTTGTGTGTCTTTGCTCGGTGCCGTGGCAAGCCTCATGCACACAGGGACACAGTTGGGCTGAGGGGAAGGAGCTAGTGTTGGATTACTTCCGTGTCCGTGCATGTGTGTAGGCACTGTGCTTAGTGGAGTGCTGCAGACATCCCACCAGGGACCCCCATGCTCTCTGCAGGATTATCAGCACCATATCTTTCCGCCTGTTTCTACTCGGAAGGAAGAAATTAGCTGAATACACTTGCTTTTCTGTAGTTGCAACAGAAAAATGGGTACATTAAAGTGTGTGGGAGCAGTTGCTAATGGCATTTGGGCTAATCACAGTAAACAAGATGAACGTATATATGTGTTGCCAGTTTAATTTGCAATTATCAAGCGAAACATCCCCTCACTTTCTCTGGGCGCACCCACCTACCCGGGGCCCGGGATGTCTTCGGAGTCAGCAGACAGCCCAGATATTTCATCAATTACAAGATTGGCTGCCATTAGCTCTGTCTCACCTTTTGCCCACACTTAGAATTAATGGCTACCACAGGATACTGCTCTCATACAGCCAAGCAGTTAAAAAACCTAAGTGTTTTCAACTTCTTATAGTCTTATCCGCGTTTTTTCAAGGAAGAACAAAGTTTGAGGTTCAGGAGTACACCTACATGACTGGAATTATTAACGCAAGTGAAATCCACTGGAGTTTTGTCCAAATATGCTGACTGTTTTTAGTTTATAGTGATGAGATCCCATTGTCCAGTCGGTGCTAGCCTTGGTTCTATGTTACAGCAGTTACAGCTAATATAGTTGGTCATGTGCTACATATGTGTTGGCATGTCTCAAACATAATCGCGTGTTTATGTATGATCACATAAACTTGACACAGACTGAAATTGCGTCACTACTATTGTCTTTAGTCTTTAGTGTTTCCCCTAGGATTTCTTTCCAGCTGAGGTGTGTGTAAGGTGCACTATGTTGATGTGCATGGTGCTGATGTGCGTGTGCAAGGTGCTGATGTGCGTGTGCAAGGTGCTGATGTGCGTGTGCAAGGTGCTGATGTGCGTGGCCGCAGAGAGGTTTTAGTGAGATCAATAATTCCATTCGGGCTCTTGTGCATTAATTCCAACAGAAATGGTCTCATACAATGGTATAACTAACATAACAAGAAAATGCAATTTCATTGATACTTTGCGCAATGTACAATTTGTTTTATGATAATTCGTACGCACAAAGCCGTGTGTCTTAATTGGAACATAAGTGGGTCGTATTTTCAATGAGAGCACTCACCGGCGGCGCCATACAGCATGGTGCTGCACTCTTCCAGTGCTGCTCAAAACCAGGCAGCGCCATCCATTACAAACCACTATATTAAACATGGGACAAGACCAAAAATCAAATCTTCCAACATGTGTTCCAACGCTTGCTCTTTCCTCAGCAGCTTGAACCTCACTTCCCAAGAACCTCCGCCTCTTGTGTCTGTGGTCAAGCATCGCAGCCACTATTGCAGGGTGTGAGCCAGTCTCACTGTCCCACAGCTTGATTCTGGCCACCAGGGAGAGACGCACGGCCTTCACCATTTTAGCGATGGTGTTGCTGTGCACGTTGGATGCTTGGAGATGGGAGTTAATGAAGCCACACACCACTGGGTACTCTACGGAGAGTGACACCTTCCTCTCGCTGGATATGGCCGTTGTTGCCATCATCACGGAATTAAGCACCGGGGTGACACTTTCCATCCAGTATTCATCCCGGAGCTCTAGGGTGCCTGCGTTGCTGAGAGTGGTGAAGGCGCGGTCACAGAGGACTGCATTAATTGCCCACCTCAACGACAAGGCGAGTGGACATGTCGAGTTCCAACGGGTCTTGCAGCACTGGACTAGACTGTGTTTTGGGAGACCCAGCTGTTACTGCTTGTGCTTGAGAGCGCTCATAGACAGGGCGCTGTGGTGGAAATGCGCCACAAGCCGACTGGCCGCTCCCACGATGCACTCCATGTAAGGGACAGCCTTGAAGCCGTCATTGACAGCCAGCTGGAGCATTACTTTTGTTTGCAGTTCCCACTCAGCGACAACAACTGCCTTTTCAAATTCTCCGCCGTCTCTCTCTCTCCTCCATGTTATTGGCTGTCAGCATGCTCGCCTTCATCTCCCATTCAGGGTCTATATAATGGTTACCTAGATGGAGATGGTGTTGAGGGATGTCCAACAATCTGCGCCACATACGGGGTAGCTGACAGACCATGTTTGATGATCGTGGTAAAGTTTTTCAACCTGTTAATGTGGGAGTGTGTAATCTGGCTCCAAATAAGCCATGAGAGCAACAAATCCATCATCTGCAACCATTGAGAATGGCTGCATATCTAGGGCTACCATTTTTGCGACGAGGTTAGTATTTCTCCCACTTCTTGGGGTGTCGCATTTTCTTTTTGTCAATGCATCCAACGCTTCCTGCTGCAGTCCAGTGGGACCAGCGTGTCGGTCAATTGATTCGGATCAGGGATGTTCGCGACTAGTCGATTGCTAGTCGTTGCTGCGCTTGGTAATCGGTTAATCGCTTTTAAATTATTTTCTGAGAAAAGCATTTCTGCTGATATAAATCGCGGAATCACGGCATGCACTATTGATAGAAATATCCATATAAGAATTAGACCATGCTTTTAATAGGCCTAATTAACCATCCTTAAACAACGTGTAGTTTCCCAAAACATCTAATCATTAATTTAATAATTAAATTTAATATGGTTCATAATTCTCAACAGCGCTCTTCACCCCAGTCAGTAACTGCAGTCATGACAGGTGCGCTGTCCTCAGTTGGTCTTTTCATGACTTCATTTAAATAGGCCTACCTGTTTTAATGAGATATAGAGTAATAACCATCATGACTTCATTTAAATAGGCCTACCTGTTTTAATGAGATATAGAGTAATGACCATCATGACTTCATTTAAATAGGCCTACCTGTTTTAATTAGATATAGAGTAATAACCATCATGACTTCATTTAAATAGGCCTACCTGTTTTAATTAGATATAGAGTAATGACCATCATGACTTCATTTAAATAGGCCTACCTGTTTTAATTAGATATAGAGTAATGACCATCATGACTTCATTTAAATAGGCCTACCTGTTTTAATTAGATATAGAGTAATGACCATCATGACTTCATTTAAATAGGCCTACCTGTTTTAATTAGATATAGAGTAATGACCATGGATGTATGAACGAGCTCGTAGCCCACTCCCGCTGAAGGGTTGAACTCTGCTGTCGCTCCGGTGCCGCATCGTTGAAATGTCAATCAATTCAGTCCGTTTCACAGTAAAGAAACTATGATCTGCCAGATTATGTTTACTTATGTCTTAACTTTCTTTAGGCCTACGGAGTTTGAGCGAACAGCTTGCTCACTCAGTAAGCGGATCGATAAAATGAATGAAAAGAGAAAAAAAGAACCGTGATCATTATCACGTCTCTTGACAGACCAAGATTTATTTTGGATGATTATTTAGATTTAAACTTGCAGCGCCGTGGTTTTATATATATATATATATATATATATAATTATTATTATTCATTTATTTATTTGTTTTGCATGGCTGATTGCAGTGGCGCTAGTAATCCAGCGGCGGTGCTGGATGCATGTAGGGGCAACACTGGATTACCAATAATGCTAACATTACTCCCTCTGCTCCTAGTCTTTCTCCCTCCTCTTAATCCTCTTTTTAAATTAAGTGGATTATGGTGATGAAGATGATTGATTCTATTTTTGGCTTGTCACCATGGCCACTGCAGAACTCTTAAGATAGCGTGAGCATTTTTGTTTATCCCTCACTGTTGGTGTGCGCAGTCGGTACAGTTTTTTGGCAGTTTGTTTACACACGGACAAAGGAGCGCTCCTGTGTTTGTGTCTGTATTGTTTACGGATGAGCAGGCATCCAGGCGTAGCGTTGCTCCTCAGACCCACAAACAGCTTTATTGCTTTAAACATGAGCAGCCTCTACTCATACTGTTTCTCCGCCACAGCCAAATGATCCGTGAAGATCATATCACACTAGTTTTAACTTGCCGAAAATCAAATTGACGAGAAGTTTTTGCTGGGATTACGTTAAAGAGTTTGCGCAAGTTGACCAATTGCGAACCAACATTGCAATACAGGTAAATGCGACACAAGTGCTATTGAGAACAAGCATGCCATGTTTTCTAGCTAGCCAGTAGCGACAGCAGGTGTAGCTTAAAATGCACAGCTGCATCTCAGGAATGGCTCGAGTGCAGGAGGAATGGCTCGAGGGGGGGGGGGGGGGGGGGGGAGATGAGAGTTCCACTATGTTCTGATAGGACTGCCCCCAATTATGTGCAATTGTAACTGTAAATTCCACCCAATTAATTCAATTGTAGCCTTTGTGAGTGATTACAAATGACTTGCAATGCTCAGAGGGGCATTATAACAAAACATTTTTAAATCATTCACATAAAAATGCATGTCTTTGTTCTTTTCATAAAGAAATATACAAATGGCTGCTGTCCGAGCTGACTCAGCACGCCCTGTTTCTCAGGTTGTACGCCTTTTTTGTTTTATTATGATTTAAATGTAAAATTTCTGATTCCCCGTGGAGATTTTGACATATGCCCTTATTATTAGTGTTACAGTTACCGGTGGGATTTAGAAGTATTGCTAGCTTAAGCAGTTGCGGATGCATTTATTTTATTTGCGCTGTACAGCACTGCACATCTAACCGGTCCCCCGCTTAAGTTTAATGGGAGTTAGATGTGCGATCCATTGACTGTATGGGTTTTGTGTCTTGTGCCAGTTGCGCTGGTGCATGGATGTGTGATGCGCTCGCTGCATTGGATGCCGATTAGTAAATAGACGGACACAATTAGAATCAGAATATTTAACATTTTATCAGAGTATGTATAGGACTGGCCCCAAATTATCGAATAACCAAATTATCCTTCGCTAGTTTTGTATTCGGATAGCCTATTAGAACACTATTCGAATACTTTAACACCTTTAACACTTTAACTCCTGCTGTCCAGTGTGAGAATCTGGAAGACTTTAAACTAACTGGTTGCAATAATAAAATGTATTCAATGTTCTAGGGTTCTGCCCAGGATTTTGTTTTCCATCTTGCAATTTTGTTTCTATGGCCGCAACTAACTCGTGGGATTGTTAGTTGCGGCCATAGAAATAAGAATTAATGGTTTTAATGAAGGGTTTTATTCGGCCTAATGAACATATTTAACAGCTATTTCAATGTTTAAACAAGTGCAAAAGATACCTACTAATAATAATGGGTTGATAATGTAATTAACATGAATAGAACAGGTAGCAATCTTTTTTCCTTTTCTGGCGATCCGTCATCCACAATAATAGTAATAATAATAATAGTAATCACAATAGTGCTTGTGTGTTTTCTCTAAACCTGAATAAGCCGGTAACCGCGGTGTGCTCAGAACATCAACCGGTGTGAAAGTTTCCACACCGTTGCAACACTAGCACTTATTCACTTGATGAGCAGCGAGGAAGGCTTCCATAGCCCCATTATCAGGCTGGCAGGGGGCTTGTTTAGCAGGGCCAGGAAGATATTGGAAGTGGTCTTCCAGCACACAGCCTAGGTTTAATTATGATGAGATGAAGCCGCTCCAGAAAGATTGCCTTGTTCTGAATGAGATGCGCACTTGTGTGCTTATTTACATATTGCTTCTCTTTCAAGTGCGCTTTATGATAATTGAGGTTTTTTTATTCCTTCAAGTTGATGGATTTTTTGTTAAAACCCCAGTGCATCTTATGTTGGGGCTTGTAATTAATTTATTTATTTATTTTTGACTAATTGTGACTTTTCCAAGTGCTGTTCCTTTGCTAATAAGGTGTAAACCAGAAAACATTCAGTAGACATTTGATACCGTGTTTTATATTGGAATTAACTGTTGCTAGCGTATCACTAGGTTGTTTGAATTTGTCTTATTTTTTAGATTTATGTAAATGTCATACTTCAGACTGCTGTCCTCTTAAAATAATTGCAGACATCATTAGTTAGCTTTTTACTCTGTGGCAGTTGGTGACCTGGTAGCCACTGGCCATTGAATTAACAAAGTTATTAAAATAGCACTGTCTAAGCTTCTGCCATGCGGGACCATGTTGCCATGGCCCTACCTTTTCCAATGCTCCGCCCTCCACTTGAAAAGGTCACGGATGACTACTGTAGAATCACATGAGCGTGAGGACGGTTAATGCATATTCATCAAGATGGATGACATTTCCTCAACAAGTTTGTTGTACTGCCTGAAAGCCTTCGCTTTCGCCGCTGGCCTGTAAAGTGAAAATAAGAAATGTGATTTTGGTCATTAACTTCCTATCTCCTCCTCTTCTTGTTCTTCCTCTTAGTGCCCAGATTCTACTTGCAAGCAGGACCTGTTGGCCTACCTACAGCGCATCGCCCTCTACTGCCACCAGCTCAACATCTGCAGCAAGGTCAAGGCTGAGGTGCAGAACCTGGGCGGAGAGATGGTCGTGTCCGGGGTGAGTTCAACAACAATCTAATCATAGGCCGCCACATCGTCTCTGACATTGCCAGTCTGCCAGCCATTCGAACGCCCGCCTGCAGCTCCACGGCAGCAGCAAAGTGGTTGAAGGATGGGTGTTGAATTGCAAATGGCTTGGAGCTTGAGTGTCGAATAAAATGGGCACTGGGTTCAAAGTGAGGTTTTAAAAAAACCTCATACTAAGTAATAGCATTTCCCAATGCCATCCTTTCCTGACTATGCCATCCTATTCCTGACTACTACTACTATGTATGGCTATGTCTCTCTCTCTATATATATGTGTATATATATATATATATATGTGTAATTGACAAATCATGCACAGGGAACTAATATGCATTTAGTTAATTTTTTTAAATGGTTGCCCATGTCCAAAACCAAATGGTTTCTTTTAAATGCTTAAATAAAATCCATGCCCAAACTAATTAGCAGCCTGATGTTTAACAGCCCACATTTCAAATCACAAAGATAAGAGCATTGACGTTTTGGGGTTTACTATCGTTGTTTAAATGCTAAGCTAAGCTTTCCGAGTAGATGATAGATGGTGACTAACCCATAGCACTACCTCTAAACCTTCAGGAGCAGGGCCAGCTAATTACTTCTGCCAGTGTAATTGTTCAAAGTCCATCCGTTTCCTGTGCAGAAGATTAGTTCCTGTGTTCTCCAGGCCTGAAATGAGAGATGTAGTTTTCCAGCATTACCCATCAAGTGTCTGAACAGCCTCTGAGGCTATTACTTTGAGGAGATTAAATTAGGATGACCTTTTTTCATATTCTGAAAAACTTCACACCTGTTAGGATGTCAAATAGATTTGGTAAAGGTTGTTATTTTTTATTTATTTTTTGTCTCCGACCCCAATGTTAGACTTTCCATTCCCAAAGCAAAGTGGATTAACTGGAACCGATTCACATGCAAATATCCATCTCAATATATTGTGTTTGATGTGTTCTCTACCTAGGAGTTCTTGTATGTTCAGGTGGACAGCGCCATGTCTCTGATCCAAGCGGCCAAGAACCTGATGAACACGGTGGTGTCCACTGTCAAGGCCTCCTACGTGGCCTCCACCAAGTACCAGAAGAGCCAGGCCATGCAGTCTCTCAACATGCCCGCCATCTCCTGGAGGATGAAGGCGCCCGAGAAGAAGCCCCTGGTCAAGAGGGAGAAGCAGGACGACGGCCAGACCAACAAGATGAAGAGGTCGTCCCAGAAGAAGCACATCAACCCGGTGCAGGCCCTGAGCGAGTTCAAGGCGATGGACAGCATCTAGGTGGAGCGTGTCACGGAGTAGGCAGAGAGATGATATTTTATTAATTCCTGTATTGTGTTTTAGCCCGTCAGAATCAGAATCATTCAATACTGTAGGCTTAAGCAGCATATTACTGTGTATTGTGAGCTTGGGTGATTTACTTGCAGTATATCTTTGATCATTTTCGTTATATCAAATGATCCCCATTTTGTTTTTTTTATATTTCATGTTTGTTTTTTTTGTCCTCATTTTTTTATTTAGTTTTTCTTCAACTTCGGGGGGGAAACACAATTAGAGGAAAGCAACTGGACGAAGGTGACCCCCCCCCCTCCCTCTTGTTGTAACCCTAACCCCGTGTTAATGTGGCATAAAGGACTGGGCTTCTGTACTAGGAGCTTATTTCCAATACCTGTTTGTTTAGATCTTTTGTCTTTTCTATTCCAACCTGTTTTATAATTATATGGAGGGTCCACTTTGGTGTTTTTTTTTTTCTTTCAGAAGGGCAAAACAATTACTTAATGTGTAGTGCTAATATGAACTATGCAAATTAATTATCCACTGCCTTATACTACAGCAGAAAGAAATGTAGGCAATTTAGGTGTGCTAAAACTAGTCGGGTGTTTTGTCATAGAGAAACCAAAGTGAACATTATTCTATCTTTTATGCAATATTTGTATCTCTACATAATGGCTCAAACACTAAACGTTTCCTCTGATGCTTGATTTTTGATCTGCCTTCCTATTTCAGAAGGAAAGTCTTTTAAGAACCACACCCTGGGTTTTTTCGAGTGCCGTAGTATCTTTTCACGTTAATGTGCTGCACTAAACCAAAGGTGATGGAGAGCACTCTCTCCAACCTTCTGTGTCGGTAGATAAGGCTGCATCGCGCACACACACACACACACACACACACACACACACACACACACACACACACACACACAGAGAGACAAAATTGGTAGAGCTCAAGTGCACACACAGAAACAAGGTCTCGTTCCCATCCCCAGCTTCCATGGGTCCTCCAGAGCCCAGTGGGCTTAACAAGTGTGAACCATGCGTCAACCTTCTGCAGAGCTGGCTGGCTCCTTTAGCTGTCAACGAGAATGCATCCACATTTTAGGATCAATATTTAGTTTATTTGTTTTTTTGTCTAGCAGGTGGGTGAGGGTTTCCCACTGGCTTTACCCTCCGCTTGTTGTCACTTGTGTCAGTTAAAGCTCCCTGAGCCTTAAAGACTTGAACGCTAATAATGATGTTTTTCAGGCTGGATCGTGCCGTTTTGAAAGCACTCACAGGGTTTCGCTTGTATTAATCATTCAAGTCTTTGAAGACACCTCCTGGGTCTCGGAGCTTTAGAGAGGTAAAAATGTATTTTGGTAGAAACTGGAGTGGAATCCACTTCCTCAGTGGTTTCTTTTTTTCCCACCACTTCATGGCCATCCGCAGCAAATTGACGCATTGGTGTCGAGTAAGTCTGAACACCTCGGCCTCCGAGCTGAGTAAAGTAACAGTTCACACATTTGACTTCTCCAACTATGGTAGACGTTATGCTTTCCTTTTTGTGTGGGTGTCGAGTGTTAGAAAGCTCAACTTTTTTTCTCGCCCAAGATTTACATGACCTTTTGCTGTGAGGTGAAGTGTGTTCATACTACTTTGCCGTGGAAATCGCTTGCGCTGCTGCCTTTCTACCACAGGCTGTTCTACATATCTATGTACTGGCTTTATTTCTTAATAAACAAAATGAGATGTTTGCGCCATGTCTTTCATGTCATTCCATCAGATCTGCCGTGCGGATCAAAAATAAAGTTGACCTCTTTGATCAGATCAGTGGGAGTTTTGAGCCAGCGGTGTAGTTGCCACTTCAGCTGGAATGGTAGTGAAGCAAGTTGTCTGGGTAGTGGGAGGTCCAGGGCTCCCCGGAGTAATTCACTTTCTCAAAGGTAATAAGATGGACTGCTGAAGCCTCAACTCCAGGCTGTGCATAATGAAGTAGCTGTCTGCGTGGTCGTATGCTGTACACACAATGCTGCAATTAAATAACTTGTATCCCGCTCAATAGGATGTAGTGTGTTGGAGAGTTATTTCCCAGTGCTTCAAAAAACATTTACGGTACTCCCTTCATGTTTGGAAAATACCTTTTATGCTAGGTGTTTTTTTTATGAACCCGCAGAGCACACGGTGAGAGTGGTTTAACCGTAGATGTCCACCCCCATGAGCCAGGAGAAACCCCCAACGTGTCTAGTTAGAAGCCAACCTGGTAGGGGGGGATTATAATGCAAATCCCATGCAGTGGTGACACTACAGCACATCAGACCACCCACTGCTTTTCCCCTGTGTTGTTCTCTGTCACTCAAGCCTGCAACATGATTGAATGAGGAGTGATCAATCACACTAGTGCAGTGTGACAGTTTAATCAATAGGGGGGAGGTTTTCTCAAAGATTCCCATTATTTCATAAGTAGAGAGGGACAGAGAGAGCAAGAGAGTGGTTGCTGGTGGGGTAGCGGGGGGGCTGGACTTCTGGCTGTCCAGCTAAACAAAAAGCATTGACAGAATAAAGCCTATGAAGTATTAGTTCTCAACCAGATGTGAAGGGATTGGCAATGGCCATGGGAAGCCGGACTGACAAGCTGCCCAATGTGCTGGACATACAGTGTATAGGCCTGGCTCACTGCAGAGCATAAATATGTTAAACATGACTGGCTAGAAGTAGAAGGAACTCTGAGCGCACCAATGTGTTCCCACTATGAAGGTGACGTAATGGGGGGTGCAGCCCTGCACACAAAATGCCGAAAGAATAATTTCAGACCTATTGCACCAAAAAGTGCCAGGAAAATCCTAAGTTTGTCCAAATGCAGGGACATCGTCATTATGTTTAGTTTGCTGAATGATTTCCATAATTGCCTGGAAACGGGGATTTGTGTTGTGTGTGCGGAGCTTGTTAAAACGTCAATTATTTGAAGGATGAAACACTGCTTTAGATGCACAAATATCAAACCACAAGCTTGCTCTGTTACATTGTGGAGTCCGTTTATTACTCTCTCCACGTGTGTTATTCAACAGCAAACACAATGAAATGCCGCCGCCTCTATCAATATCAAAGGATAACTTTGTGATTGTCAACCTTATCTCCATCTATCCGCATTAGGGATATAGTGTGAAAAACGCCTGCAGTTGTTGCTGATGCTCTCTGTGTCCCTGGGGCGCAGCTCAGCACAGATGCAGAATCTGGGTGCATGCAACATGGAGGAAAGGTAAACATTGTTCATTTGCATATACTACCCACATTGAAATGACACAAAGCCGGTTGAAAAGCTGCAAAGTTCCCATTTAATACAGACTGGCACCCAACAAATGAGACCTCAAAGTAGTAAAGGGAACACATTTTAGAAGGTCTTCCAGCGGTTCCTGTGACATTGCAAGCTTAACCTTGTCTGGATATCATTAATAATGACATTTTCACAGTAATAAAAAAGAATTTGCCAGCGTTTGTCTTGAGGTTTAGGGTTCAAAGGGCATCCGAAAGTCAAAGCTATTGCTGGATAGCAGGGAATATGGCAGGCCATTAACTACGTGCAGTCTGTT
>OOFB01015630.1:19436-32009 GCA_900323305.1 Trachyrincus murrayi | reverse complement strand
GGTCTGATATTGTGCAGGGATGAGGGGTGCTTGAGACCAGCGGTACCTGACCTTTTTTAAGGGCATGTTCAGAACAACATCCCCCATAAGGCTGCTATACTATTGCATTGCGCAAAGACTCTCAAAGGCTACTTTCTCAACCAATGAGCAAACGCATCCCTCTAAATCCTCATATGCCAACTATTCCACACACACACACACACACACACAAAGAAAAAAACCCAAATCTGAATGAATGTAATCCTAGCTCTTTTCTCCGCTCCACCTCCCTCTTTCTAGTCCTTCCTTAACCTTTTACCCATTTTTATCAGTTCCCTTAGAACCAGCCACCCCAGCCTCCTGTCCTTGCAAAACTTTACAACCGGGGCTTTTACTTTGACCGGTTTAAAGAACACTATAAATCTGGTCCGTTTAAATCCGGTCCTGTTTAAGCCGACTGAGATCTGATACACTGCATTCTTCTGCCGGCTAAATGGCCTTTTTAAACATTTACCCCAAATGTATTTACTGGCTGACTGATGGACTCTGTGCATGGGAGTGGACATGGGACCTGAAGGGCCCGGGATGTTGTTTGTCTCTCTTTATGGGCCCGGCTTTAGCTGTGGCTGCCACATGGACAAAGAGAGACTAAAGGCCGGGGGGGGAGAAAACTGTGACAAACTTGGAAAGGAAATGGGGCCAATTTAAAAATACAAGAAAACAACAACATTGAGACCAGGGTATTTGTTTTCATTTTCTGATATGCACAGAAATCTCCTCTAAGTATGATCTTTGTAAGTGTATGTTAATATCTGGATTAAGTGATATGTTGCTTTAGTAAAAAAGCGGCATAGCCCCTATTCTATATAGATATTTCTTTATATTTTACTTTATATATTTTTTATCTCTCTGAATACCAGCGACACTCCGAGGCTCACCGTGCACACCAGACACCGTGCGCAGCTCGGTTGTGTTCGCGTATCTCATTATCAATTCACGATCCCGTGCTTTCGTTTCCTATTCCCCCCCTATCTCCCAGAACACAAACTTAGCCGGCGTTAGTCACGTTAACGACGTGCTTCAGAGTGTGCTGCATACAGGGAGGAGGAGGAGGAGGAGGAGGCCCGGCCTCGCTGGTAAATGTATTTTTTTTACACGGTGATGGAGTGCATTTGCATCAGAAGAGTGGGGTCCTAATGAAAGGTTTGCGCTGTAAAGACGAGAGCAGAGGGGAGCACTCTGTCGGAGGGCGAGGTCACCACGGGAACACTCACTCACCCTCAGCCTTTGGCGTTATGGGGCCCAGGAGCAGCGTGCTCACACACACTCACACACACACACACACACACACATACACATACGTACACACACACGCACACACACACACACACACACACGTACACACACACGTACACACACACACACACACAAGCCTGTGTGCATGTAGGCACACACGTATTGACAGACACGTGCCCACACATGCATATACACATGCACACAAACATTCCCTCACACATGTATACAAACAGCATGTATGTGTACACACTCTTGTACCCACATCATGTGTACACGTCACCAGGCACAGCCACTCTCCTTGACCACGGAACGGCGGTCGATTTATTTATCTTTTTTTTTATCTTGGGAGAACAATTTTAGACAAATTCCGCTTTGTCTTCCTCTCTCTCTCTCTCCCCCCCCCCTCCCCCCCCTCTCTTCCTCTTGTAAAACCTGACAACACCGCATTACCCATCAGTCAGCATTACGCCACTCTCAGATCTGCGGGGCAGCAACTTTGAAGTTTAAAATGGGAGAAAATGTCATAAGTATAGGCCTCGTTCCAGATCGCTGTGGCTGCGCTGCTCCCAGATGCTTCCAGAAAATTAGAGCGATCTGCTCCCTCCGTATGGGTCTCCTATAAACCCGGCAGCCTTGTTTTTCTGAAGGGAGAGCTCGCACCTCAGGGCTGTAGAGGACAGGAGCTCAGTCACCCAGAAACTCTTCCAGTTCTGCTGTTGTGATCACCGCTACCGCCGCACTGTAGGACTAGCGCAAGAAACCTGTAGACTATTACAACAATGCATGTTGACGCGTTGTTTAGCTCGGGCCTCGGTCTCTCTCGTTTGAAAATAGCGAATGCCAGATTTTTTATTTTCCTCTCCTCCTTGGCCGATATCCAGAGAGCTGACTCTGAAATGTAGCGTCTGAAACATGGGGTCTGGCTCCAAATGCCAAGCAGGTGTGGTGATGTCATCACCTCACTGCCTCATCAGGCCACAGAGCCCGGCGAAGCGTCTGGATACGGTACCACAGCCACCAGAGATGCCATAATCAGCACCTGGATGTTTTTGTTATTCTAGGCCTTTGGAGTTGGCTGGAGAGAGTTAGCTTGAGACAAATATGTGGAGAATGGCTGCCAAGTGATTTTCTGTCATGAACCTGTTTTTTCCCGGTAATGGTTTTTTGCTAAGATTGCTATGCCATGGATGCTTGTTAAAGAAAAAGCCAAATACATAGACGAGAATTGCTTTGAGACTTCCAATTAACGCTAGTTTGCCTTTTTGCACACAATATTCTACAACCAAAAGAAACATGATGGGCCAATGAAATAGTTTGTCGTCAACTGCCTATCAAACTGTTGCAGCGTTTGGTGTTTCCACAACCCACAATTAGCAAATGCTTCTGCATTTTGATTGGGAGCCATTTTGTGTCTGCCATTTTTTGCGCGACAAGTGGAGCAGCACTAAATTAGCATTAATGAAGGTAATGGTCTCCCATCTTTTTGACAGGTCTAGTCTTTAAATCTCCTTTAATTGTAATTATGCTGATTAACGAGTGGCAGAGTGGGGTTGTTCATTCTCTTCACGATATAGCATAATATGTTATGAAGGCAATCAAGGGTTTGTCGTTTTATCTCCTAATGAGTCTCGCCATTGTGTCATAACAAACTTTACACAACTGTGATAATAGCAGGGCTCTGGGTGCCTCAGTTCACTTAGCTCATGTTGCTTCCCCGCTGAAGAACCACATCGCAATAAATCTACGCTTGGTCGTTATGCCAGACGGTTCAAGCTAAACATGTAGCTGTTTAGCTTAGCATGATTACTGTTTGGAGTTCAGCATGTTAGGGCACATAGCAAGGCGCGGAAAAAACCCAATCAATAAATACAGGTTACATATAAAACTGAATATGAGTTGCTCAGCGAAACATGTTGTGTTGAACATCTTGGATTAAATTGCTCGGATTAAATTGGATTGGAAAACATTTTTTTCAACCAGTCATACTCCACTTTGAGCCGTACTTCGATCCATAGGATCAATATTTGTTTTGACCATCCTGTCCCATCCTGACCATCTCCTGACCGTGCTGAACAAGTGATGTAGCCCTGACAGTTCCTTACTCTATCTATACATCCCTCCGTCCAGGGCCAACCCCAATCGCTTTGAGAAACTTCAGCAGGTTCTTATCATAACCCCGAAGAGGAAAATAATGTATTTAAGAAAGAATTAGGACAATGGAAAAGATTACAAACTAGTTAGGAATCTGGGCCCGGGAAGCTGTGGCCGTTCTCCTGAAGTATTTCATGGAAAACGCTGTGAAAGCCAAATGTTTGGAAGGGGAAACCGTGAAATACTTTGTCAGAGCTTTGGCAACGCCATGCGAGTGTGTTCTGCATGTGTGAGTGTTTATACATCACTTCCCCTGGAAAGTGTCATGCCTACGGGGGTCGGGTGGGGAGACAGTTTTGGGTGGATTGTGGTTAACCCCGCTGGGTCTCTGGGGTGTTCTGTCTCTGCTCATTGTCAGGACGCCGGAGCCTTCCGCCGATTGCAGGAGGATGACGGTCTGAACACCAGTGGTGGAATGGTGTGGAGCGTTAGCCTGGCTTTTAGCGCCTTCTCTGCCCATTTACTGACAATGTTGCCACGTTAGCTGATTGGACTTATTGCTATCCTGTGGTGTGTGTGTTTGTGTGTGTGTGTGTGTGTGTGTGTGTGTGTGGGTGCGGGTGTCAGTGAGTTTGCGGCATTTCACTGCTTGTGGGAGTAACATGCATGTATGAGGACATGCACAGCATTACAATGACGACATTCATATGACATTCACTCTCTCTCTCTCTCTCTCTCTCTCTCTCTCTCTCTCTCTCTCTGTCTATTTGCAGGTGAACGAGGAGACAGTGGAGAGGCTGGTCGTGCAGTACCCCCACATTGTGTTCAGCACGGTGATGCAGGACTGCAAGAGAACGCTAGAGAGAGCTTATCAGATGGGATGGAGCCCCAACACGTCCACCGCCTTGTAGCTACCGGCAGGAACGCACACACACGCACACACACGCGCACACACACACACACACACGATTGACAGACTCATGTGCACATACAAATTAAGATGGACCCAAACACACTTGCATACAAAACAATGTGCACTTCATTGTACAATCCAACATGTCATGTATGTACGTACGTTTTTTTTTTTCTTCATTTAGTGTTCGAACGTGCAAGGTCACACGCACACACGCACACACACACACACACACACACACACACACAGTATGTTGTTTTCTTTTTTCATTTTAACCATGGTTGTCCTTTTAATGTTCATTTTATTGTTTTAAAACCCGGGCCTTCTGTTGAAAGTATATTTTAAATATGATGCAAATGTGTATCGGCCGTGCATGTGTGCATCTGTAGTTCACGGAGGCTTCGTGGGGGTGTTTCAGCACCACTGTGTGGGTGGAGCTACAGCACTCAGTGCATTAGCAGCTACAGGCTGTGTATGATATTAAGCCCCTGGCAAGCACTGCTCAGTGGATGGAATATCAGGACTTAGACCAGAGGACGTTGGTTGGACAAGACAGTGGCGTCATTACACCTGTGGCGCTCCAAGACCAACGTTGTTGTTGTTGTTGTTGTTGTTGTTGTTGTTGTTTTTTGATGTCGTTTCGAATGGCACAAGTTACTCATTTGGTTTGGTCAGGACGACGATTCTTACAGCTGAACTCTCCGATCCCGGGAAACACAAAACTGACTGCATGGCGGCGGCGTTACAGGGGGTGGAGTCTGGAGCACGGACACGTGAAGACCGTGGACTGAAATCCCAACAGGGATTCATGTGTGAAGAAAACAGACAAAAAACTAAACTCAAGCAAAAAAAAGACCGGCGCCTCGAACCCCACTCCAGGCAGCAATTGTTTTTGTCTTTCCCCAACAGTTTTCTGCCTTTATTGGGTGTTAATTGCAGTGTTATAAGCGTCTGTGAGTTTGTGTGTGCTAGGTTGTGCTGGACTGGGTCGCTAGGCTCTGTGTAGGAAGACGGCGTTGTGACTCGTACCTTTATAGCACATTCAGACGGACAATTTGGTTCGCGAAGACCCGGGGAATAATAACAATGATACAATTCTGAACAACTGCCTGGCAGAGTACATGCCTTGTTCCCGCCCCGTGTTTGAGGATGTGTGTTTTAATTGTCATCGCCACCATATTTCATAACAAGAACCTATTGTTCTGCATGGGGTTTGAATGTTCACAACAGCGTCTGTGTGTGTGTGTCTGAGACTCAACGCTCTCCATGACGCAATGCAGAGTTTTGGTTTAACGATCGGTCAACCCTTCCTTTGAAATGTTTTTAGAATAAAAAACCACTACAGTGCTTGAAATAGAAGTTGCCTTTACCTACAAACCCAGGGTCAAACTACCACAATATGAATCCAAATTACTTTGATGATGGAAAAAAATAAGTTGCCTTAAGTGCATGGTATTTGTCATGTAATGATTTACCCCACGAGAGAGAGGTTTAAAGATCCATGCTTTTTTGTATTATTATTACTTATATTCAACCACATTGTGTTTATCAATGATAGGGAGTCTGGTAAAAGTTAAATAATGCACCGTTACGATGTATCTTTTTGATAGTCTATTTACGTATACAAAACAATGGATATAGTAGAGAACACGTGGAGAAAGTGGATGGTTCTGAGTAGATGTCCTCAGATATGTTTTTGTTTTTGTTTTGTTATTTTCTCCTGTCAAAATGATGTTTACTATTTAGAGTGACAGTGTAATCAGTGGTCTGGATCGTTCTATGACTGTATACTGACTGTATGGTTTGATTTAAGCAGTGCTGTGTGGGATTTCATTTAGCCTCCTATTTGGATTAGAGTATATACCTGCGACTTTAGCTATGTAGCAATGCATTGAGGGGGTTTTCTTTATTTGTGATTTAGGATGTAAACAAATAAATAAAAATGCAAAAAAAATAAACTAAAACAAAACAAAGTGGCTTTGAACATATATATATAGTACGGGACGGTAGAAACTGAAGCTGCTCAATTTCCATCTGTCCCGCAGGAGAAGAACTCAGTAGAGCATTATGCAAAAACGGCCACTGTATTTTTCTACGCTGTGAGAACCTTCTTCGGCCCCTGCCTCCACACACACCGGGAACAATTGGCTGAAGAGAAGCTCAGACCTGAGGCAGGACTGTAATCGTTTACAGTACACACCGCGTTTCAGACCATTAACAAAGCGTTCATTTTGCTCTCGTCAGGATTTAGAGCTCCTTCCTCACGGGGAGTTTTTCTTTCTTTCTGTTCTATTGTAATCCCCTCTTGCACTTTCTTCTCCGCTTGATGTTGATACACTTGATCCCTGATTTGTTAAGGCAACCGTAAATGACTGGATTTACATAAAGATGAATAAAAACACTACTACTTACAGTCTCTCGCTCTCTCTCGCTCTCTCTCTCTGGCATTGTGTGTGTGTGTGTGTGTGTGTGTGTGTGTGTGTGTGTGTGTGCGTGCCGATTCCACTCCTCATCATGTTGATTAAGGACGCATTCACACCGAGTTTGTTTCCCTCCCTAGTCAGGTTCTCTTGGGCACATGTGTGGGCCAACACAAACGGACCCCGGAGCCGTTTGTATTTGCGGCCCAACTCAGTGGACCAGAACAACTCACTTCGGGCTACGCTATATAACATGCCTGGGCTAGCCTAAGTAAGTCAAGTATGCTAATCGCATGCGTCGCCTGAATATAAATGAGTCTGCCTTGACTCGTGGGCCATAAGCGTGCGTCAACACATTGTTTTCTATGCGTTCGTCCGGATGATTCACGAGTGTGATGCTCATACCGTGCACATTGGTGCATAACGGCCAGAGAACGACCCAACTTTTCTGACCGATTACGACCGAGCTCTAGTATAGGTGTGAAAGTGCCCTAAAAGCACCGTGTGTTTAAACCTCCCTGCGGTAAATAATTTGGAACTTGACAAAAGAGGGCGATACCTTTGTCTCGTCCTGTTCTTCTGAGGCTCCGGACGCAGGAAACAACCGTCTTTTCTTTCAGGTAAAACTCGATGATTTCAAGGTCAACACATTGTCTCCATCACAGGGATCCGGCCGCTCTTCAGAAGCGGGGCTGGGCGGTGTCCACTTGGAGCCCAGCAAGGCAGCGAAGGGCTCAAAGCAAAGCTGTCATTCAGTATGACTCCTTGTCTTTGACGATGCTGTCCCTTTCAAGGGCTCATGTGCTTATTTCTTTGTTCAAGGTGTTTGTGGGCGTTTCATGTCTTGGCATCAAACACAGGAACTAGCATCAAACAGGTCTATGCAAAGGTGCGTGCGTATTATCGGTAACCACCACGCACAGTCCTTTGAGTGAGTTAATCTTTCGTTTTTTGGATCCCAATTAAACATTAACATTCTGGTCGAGTTGAGCTATTTAATAGCTAACAAGGCAGCACTACATCCCCTTGTGGACGAGATGCCGGTCTGTTTGTTTCAATAGGCATTGGTTAGCTGTTCTTAAGTCACGACACAACTGAATTAGTCAACATGATGATTTTCATCATCATTCAACTTATTCAAATGATTAATTGATGGATACACAGAGGTCTCTTCACTAGGAGCCAAAACACAGGGTTGTGGGTGAACTGGCGAAGGATATTCTGCCTTTAAATCAGCATTCAACAGTGTATGCCAACATAACCTGCTGCTTTCCTGCCTCCGGAACACCATCCAGGCGGCCTTTTAGTCCTTGTGGATACTTGACGTTGAGTAACTTCAACAATGTTTCCAAGTAACAACTGAATGTGCGTTGTTGTTTTTTGTTTTGTTTTCTTGATCCTGTCCACTCTGTTGAACCCTGATTTAGATGTGAAGGCTTGTGTTTGTGTTACGGCCCAGACACTGAAGTATTTCTAAGCCTTTAGCGTCTTTTGATATGATAACACATTCGGAGCACATCTGAATGTGCAGGTGGTTCAATCTTGTGAGTACAGTGTCGCCTCTCAATAGGATGTGCATGCAGCCCCATAACGCTGACCTTCTGAGGGTGGACGTTCTCTTCGGCAGGGCCTGCCTCACTGCACTCTGTAGCTCCGTAGGGACCGGGCGTTGAGGCGTCCACCAGCTGGCTTGGATCTCCCGACTTCCAGGGGGACTTGCCACCGGTCAGGCCTCTCCGTGATATCCTCCGCATGCTCCCCATCCCTCCTTATCGTGTCTTGAATGAATTCTGCTCGTGCCTCATGCTGCTTGCCCCTTGTTCTATTCTTCTGTCAGAGAGAAAGGGGGCTGATAATAGAAGACCTCCGTCATTATTAGGTTGTTGTTTCACAGAAGGGCTGATGCCTTGAAAACGAACGCCGGTAGAAGGTGTGAATATTACTAATATCAGTGAATATGGCGCTGCAGTAACTTCTCTGCGCTGGTCAAGAGGCTATCGTTAAGCGTTCTTTATTATGAACATTCATGCTTTAAATATGCAATTCTGCATGACTTGTAGCCTGTTGGACTTGGAACGCCGAAGTATTAATCTATGGCCTTCAGCTTGGACGTCCCAGCAGACACTAAAAGACAAATGATTCCCCCTTCCAGGCCCACACAGACACATCTATCTTCTATTTCTCTGTGGGTAAATTATGCGGCTTGGTGGATTTTACCGGCGCCAATTAGTGCTTTTGCAAATGTAAGCGCGTGCCATCAATTCTCCCGCTGATTGAGGTGGATTACACGGGCAGCTCGCGCACCTCGGACTCCTGCAATATTCATCAAGGTGGAAGAAGACTTTGGCCCTGGATCAGACGCCGTCCACGGAAAGCTAGGGCCCGCCTCGCCACGGGCCCAGCAGAATCGCAATAGGGAGCAGTAATTAAACTGGGTAAATATTCATGTCGGCATTACATTTTTAATGAGCAGCTGATAGAAATCAATGCTGACCATACAGGACATTTGTCATGCCTCGCAAGGGCGTTCGGTCTAGGCTCCCCGAGAAGAAACGAGTATTTCCCCAGACCTAATCACGGCTGACATTGAAGAATGTCCTCGGCTGCGTGTAAAGTCTGCGATTGCTTTGGAAATCCTGATTTCTTGGCTTAGTGCGTTTCATGCTAAACACCTGCCAGCTTCGGGGGGAGGAGTCCATCGGGCAGTGGGACGAGGCATCACACACACGCGTGTCTCTTGTGTGTCTGTGTCACAGCGTCGCAGGCAGAAAAGCGTAAACAGTACCGCCAACATTGAGTCATCGACCCGTTTTGACTTCAGATAAAGAGTCGACTGTATTTTGTTATTCGGGAGTTGACATTTGAACGTTTTTGCATAATACGATAACATAGACCTAATCCCAGGAGGGAATTGTGGCTGTTACAGCAGCAGGACAGTACAATTATTAAAAAGAGAATTAAATAATTAGCCGAATATATATATAAATATATATATATATGAATACAAATAAATGAAAGCATACGGCATGCTCTATGACTTTAACATAGATACTGTATTATATAGAATAAATGAACATATAATTATGTGTTAATGTGGCAGCGTGTCCCTTTTACTTTTTGCATGCTAATGAGTATGGAGCCGTCGTGAGTTGAATGTGGGCTTTAACCTTTCCTTTACTCTGTGACTAATTCCTCGTGTTGTTTTTATGGGTTACTCTCTCTCTCTGACTCTCTCTGACTGCGGAGGGTCTAGTAGTCTATGTTTAATAAAGACCCCTTCATCCTAATTCTGGATCAAGTTTTCTCCCAGCATTCCCTCCGCCTCAACCCCTCGTCCCTCACCCCAAACTCCTTTCCCTCACCTCCTCAAAGCCATGTCAATCACTTGTCCACGTCTGGACTGGACTTCTTAGTATTCATCATGCTAAAACTAGAACCGCATCTCATTTCCATCCTCATGTTCTGTTCTTGCCCCGCTCCCAGAAGAATAGGAAGGTATTTTGTTTGCCTACCTGCGGTATTCGGGCCGGGCCCCAGTGAGATATGTTGATTTTGCAGTCGGATGAAAGTAAAACTCAAAAAGAAAAGAAAAGCGAAGATGTTAATAGGTTGACTTTGTAATCGAGACGGACTTCCAAGCTGCGGGCTTTGCGACCCCAGAAGAGTCTGTGCCGACCGGGGCCCGGCGGGACCCACTGAAAACACCAGCGGAGAACCTTTTGAGTTACACTGCGGTCAGGAAGCTGAACTGAGAATGCTCCCCTTTCTCGTCATTATATCAAAATATTTAACTTGAATATGATAGACCTCAGCGTCCCTGACGGTCCCTCGTGCTCCTTCTATGAAAATGTACAAATTTGAATTCCGCTATTATCGTCTCGGCCCTTTACCTGGGGCTACCACCCGGCCGCTGCTGTTCCAATTTGGCGGAGATTAAGACAAAACTAGATTCCTTAATCCCTTAAACTCTCCAAAACAGCCTCCCAATAGGCTCGTTCCCTGTCACCGGGGGAGGATATTAACCAATGAGTGCACCTCATCAAAGTGAGGTGTATTTGCCTACTTAACTCCAGGTGAATATTTTCCATATTTGAATACTTGCGTGACATAATGAAGCCGCCATGGTTTCGCCGATGCTCGGTAGCGTGTGTAGACAGTTGTCTTTCGGTCTCTCTGGCTGCTCGTAATTGCGGTGTTTAGGCGGAGCTCAGTCTCGCTTCCAAACGGCAAAAGGTTAATTAGCAACAGAAGGATTTCCACGCAAGATATGTTGACATTTATATTTCTTTTCCTGCCAAGAAAAAAATGACAGAACAGGGCTATTTGATGGCTTTTTTTTGGACTGGGATGAAGGCGAAGGGGGGGGAAAAATTATTCTCCCACAAACATCCTCATCTCTATGCATGGCCTGCCGTTGATATGCAGATTTGGCAGTTGGGTGACATTTAAAAGTAGTTAATTGTGCAAATCTTTGTTTTAGGCTGCAAAGGTCGTGGTTAGTGAGTCTTTTCATCAGTGAGCAACCCCTCCGCCCCCCACCCCACCCCACCCCACCCCAGCACAGTAGTGGTTGATACGAGTGGGTGGGTGTGTGTGTGCGTGTGTGCGTGTGCGCGTGTGTGTGTGCGTGTGCGTGTGTGTGTGTGTGTGTGTGTGTGTGTGTGTGTGTGCGCGTGTGTGTGTGTGTGCATGTGCGCGTGTGTGTGTGGTTTGTTGCTTTTCCTACCACTGACCCCTCGCATGAAGTTGTTTCTCATCGTGGTCCATGAATATTTATACACACAAACTGTGCGGAGTATGAAAATGAATGTGGCGCCCGACAGGACATGACTGGGCTATCTGTTTTCACACACACAAGAGAACGCCACACGGCTCATTCCCCGGGCCGAGATATTTCATTGTTTCCTCGATCATATCCCTAAATGCCTGGATATCAAATTAAAGTTGTTGTTTCAATCCGGCTATCTTGATGAGCGCTTGTTTTATTCCATCACAGTTTGTGGTTCCCTTGTTCCGAAGAGCAACTCGACACTTCCGGATGTTTCCGTGATGATTTCCTGGAGGTGATATTGTGCTGTGGCGTGGTGTTTGCTCCATCACAAGTTAGATGCACACGATCCCTATATGGCGCGGTTTAAATAGATATATTGCTCGTTATATTGTGTTCGTATTTTGAATATTACCGTCGAATAGGCCAACACGGGCGAGCAAAGCAGGATGAATTGAAGATACAGCAGGTGCACAGATTGGAAATTTTACACCTGGTTTCACCTGAATACCACAAATGGATCCATAATTGCTCCATTTCATCACTTGCCTTCGCCCGGCGACAGTAAGCCGAGTTCTTTGTGAGGAAGAACTGAGCATGAACAGATCAAACTGGGTGCCTTGGCAATGCTTAAATTTGATCATGCATATTTCCATTTGTCTTAAGAAGAAGAAAAAAAAATCACTTAAATGTACCCGGGCATCGAGGCCGGCTGTGAATACGCCGATACGCCCGTCCTGTTCCCAGGCTGAAATAACTCACTGCTCATTTAATCAACACGTGATTCACCGACTGCTCTCTGTTTATCCCTCCCCTCTCTCTCTCTCTCTCCCTCTCCCTCTCCCTCTCTCTCTCTCTCCTCCCCCCCCACCCACACACCCACACACTCATGGTTTTATTTATTTGATGGAGAAAAAAAAACAAATATAAAACCCCCCTTGCTGAATCCAGCGGTGAAGCCACAGATGGTGGGTGTGGAGCCGGGCAGCTTGGAGGTCTCCGGGCCAACTGCTCTGACTTGTCAGGCATGCTGGTGTGGCGTGTCACTCCCCACTCCTCCCGCCTGCGGTAACAAAGCCAGTTCCCGGGCTCCCCCCCCCCCCCCC
>OOFB01015626.1:11196-32980 GCA_900323305.1 Trachyrincus murrayi | reverse complement strand
AAAAAAAAAAAAAAAAAAAAAAAAAAAAAAAAAAAAAAAAAAAAAGAGGATGGGGGGGGGGGGGGGGGGGGGGGGGGGGGGGGGGGGGGGCGAGTCTCTCAGGAGCTTATATGGATCATAACTCTGCTCTCATTAGGAGCAGATCTGAGAACACAGAGGAGCACATGACTGGAGCTGGCTTCCACATGAGCAGTCAAATGCCTCGCTGGGTTTCTCCATGGCTCATCCGAACGACCGCCCCGTCTCACGGACAAAACCTCTTTCTTTGACAGCCAGGAGTCACCACTCATACCAACGTGCCTCCTTACAGGAAGTGTGTGTGTGTGTGTCTGTGTGTGTGTGCCACTGCATGACCAATCATCAATAGAGGAGTGCGTCCGTTTAATTTGTGTTTACTGTGCTGGGCCAAGCAGCATCTTCCTGACTTTCTGTTCATGTTTTAATATTGTTTATGCTATTTAAACACTTCTATATTTTGTCTTTTTTTTCTGGTATACAAAAAAAAACCCTGCTTAGGCTACTGTCATATGTCACATAACAAAATAACTTCCATTAAATCAAATGAAAGACTGGGCTGCTCCCATGTTAACT
Organism: Trachyrincus murrayi; assembly: GCA_900323305.1. Taxonomy (NCBI): domain Eukaryota; kingdom Metazoa; phylum Chordata; class Actinopteri; order Gadiformes; family Macrouridae; genus Trachyrincus; species Trachyrincus murrayi. The sequence continues at coordinate 32,389 of OOFB01015626.1, read as the reverse complement.
GGATTCACCAAGCCTAACGAATTAGATTAAAACCACTGGATTCTAGCAATCATTACAAATCAACGATGAAGAGATTGCGCCCAAGGCCCCTAGGTTCCCACCTCACTGAACGTAGAACTTTAGCTTCAAATGTTGCCTTTTTCTTTACTGTTATACATTTAATGCAATTGTATTTTACATACGCAATGCATGTCAATTATATTCCGGCTAATCATTATTTAAAAACACAAATATGCAAAATGTACAATAATGAAAATACCTTTGTTGTATACCAATTATCCACCAAGTAATCCCAAACGACACAAACTAAAATAAAACAATAAAAGGGCCAACCTTACCTACGGATGTGGAGGGAGTAGCAGCTTACATTCAGCAGGAGCCCCACTGGCCGTGATGTTGTGATGGGACAGGCGATCAGCTCAGCCTTTCCCTCGCTCACATGTGATCCAGGGAGGAGTTTCACACTCGTAGGAGACCAAGCAGAGCTGTTATGGGCTCAGCTGCTCTTAGCTCCGTTTCCCTTAACAAAATGGAGACCTTTGAAAACTGGATTGTGTCCTTCGGTGTACAGTGTGCGGCTCTGTGGATTTCCATGGACATTGGCCAGGCGGGGAATTCTCAAGGAGTAAATCTGTTGTTTTCCATAATATGTTTTGCAACACTCGAACCAGCGAACGCAGAGCTTATTAAGGGTCATTTAAGTCCTGTTAAGACTTAGGTGTACATACTGGAATTAACTTCCCATACTTAATATTAAGCTACATTAAGATTAAGCTCAATCATTAATATTAATGAGTAAGTAATAAGTAAATAACTGATTAAGCATAGGCTTAGTAAGCCCCTCACATACATTGAAAGAAACCATCACTTTTATTGCAACTAAAAATAAACAACGCTCTGATAAAATACCAAACTATGGGTATGGCCACATTTCTTACAAACAATCAGTCTTTGGCCATGTAGAAAAAGGGGGGGGGGGGGGCGATAAGAAAGTCTAGCTGGGCTTAAAATACTTGTACAGGTCGTTCTGGCGACTGCCTTTAACTGCGGCCTTCTTGTCTTTGCTAAAGGATTTCCTCTCTGGTTTCACAGAGGAGGGCGCCTTCACAACAGGCTTCTGCTGCCTCCAGGCAGCCATCAGCTCCCTCTGGACATCTGGGGGCAGCTCTGAGAACACAGTAGGGTCCACATCCCCGGGAACGCCCCAGTCAGAAGACGGGGCCAGACGCCCCCCGCCTGCAGCCCTCTGGGCGTCTGCTGCGGAGGGTTTTCCCGGTACTATACTGGTGGTGCCGTCATCGGTTGTGGTCAGCAGCATGTCAGGTGAATGGAGGTCAGTTGGAGACTCCTCCCCCCCGGGGAGTTGATGAGAGACACTGGGTGAGCATGAGGGGAGCTGGGAGGCAGGGGGACGAGCAGGAGGGGCAGGGAATTTGTCAGAACCACAGCAGAGGGGTAGGCGGGTGGGAACGGCTGGAGCCACATCCCCGCAAACCGGCCGAGTTGTGGCCGATCTGGAGGAGGCAGGGCGGGTGAAGGCAGGCGACAACAGTTCCCTCTGGATGTCCTCGGGAAGTTCCCTAAACACTTCCGGGTCGACGTTCGGGGGCAATTGGAATTCCCCTCCTCCACTGGTCAAGTCAGACCCGGACGGCGCCCATGTGTTGCACGTCACTCCCTGGCGATCGCAAGCCACTGCATACACAACAGGGCTCTTTGTTGCCGCTAATGCGTGCTGGTCCGTCTCGGGGGCGGCTGCGCTGTCTGCGGGTGTCGTCATTTGGAAATGATGCTGTGTAATCATCTGCATGCTTCGCTCCACTTCCTCACACCCAGACCCATGACCAGGCCTGCTGGATGGCTGCTCCTATCGGGAAAACTAATCAGCATTACTACAGAAAATGTGATTCGTTCAGTTTAGGACTCTGATCATTTGAATAGATGTTGCATTAGGGACATGACTTGCAATGACATTTTAAAATGAAACTTTTGATGCGTCTTGAAGAGTGCTGTCATCCACATCCTTGTTGTGTAGCAAAAGGAACATTTATGCTAACAAGTGAACCTTTCCTTCTATGTATTTTTTGGGCTTGTATTAGACAGCATGGATACAATTTTTTCCCAAAGTCGTAATTGTTTTCCTAAAAACACGTATTTAGAAAATGCTCTATAAATAAAGTTGGAATTGTTTTGAATAAATGAAGTGGCAGATGAGCGTAAGGCTAATGACGTGAAAGTATTCATCTACCTGGGTTTGGGATGTGATCAGACTGTTTCTCGGGGAGGCGCCGTGCGTGAAGAAGGACGTTATGGCTCCCCTGCCGGTGGCCACGGGCCCCCTTGGCGGCAGGTTGGTGAAGCAGACGTTGAGCAGCGTGAGGTGGAACGCGGCGCTGCCCTCCACCATCTTGTGGAAGAGCTTCATCGCCATGGTAACCAGATGTGCAGGAGCATCACTGCTGCCTGTTGGATGCAATGGAAGGATGAGCACATAATAATAATAATGACAATAATAATAAAAATATTATATCATTATTTTTATAGAGTAATAATAATAATTATTATATTACAATAATTATTATTCAGTAATAATCATTTTTGTAATGATAATAATAATAATCCCAGCATCTGAGCCACTTTATATATATATATATATATATATATACTGTATATATCGTTATTTATTAAATGTATTTATAATGAGAATTTATTTTACGTAACTTTGTGTATTTAAGCATATTTATATTTTATTGCCTTTCTATGTTTTTTGTGTTTATATTCTTTTGCTTATTTTATTTCTATTCTCTACTTTTACTGCTATCTTTGGGCAGAGCACCTGTCACGGTAACAATTTCCTAATCAATAAAGTCCTCTGAATGTGAACAACAACAGCAGAACGCAGGGCTGTAGTACTCGAGTCTGGTCTTGGTCTCGGACTCAAGGTCTCGTCTCTGTCTCGGTCTCGGTCTGAATTGACTTGGTCTTGAATCGGTCTCGGATTAATTGGTCTTGGAAGACTCGTTCTGAGAAGAGACCAAAGCTGTGTTCCAAATTGCATAGCTACATATTGTTTTTACTACTATTAGAATTTAAAAAGAAGAAAGTGTCCTGCAGCAAATGCTTAAATATTCAGAGACGCTTATATGGCATCTAGCTAAGTAACATTACGTTGGCATCTTCAAAAAATTGCATATTCCCGCCATAAGGTTAAATGATTGCTGATTGGCCAAATACCAACTGGACCACCAATGACTATTAGTTTTGATTTAAAAAAAATTACCCCGCTCTCAACTATCAAACATAACGTAACGTTACTCTCGCTCTGTCTTTTCTGTCCATTCATTTAACTAAATAAGGTAAGAATATTTTAGCAGTAAACAGTGTTGAAAGCAGCAGATATGGTCCTGGAGCAGTAAGGAAAAGTAGGTGAAACAGATGCATCCAATTCTAGTTCAGTAAAGGTTATAACTATGTTATGCTATGCTGCCTACAATGAATATTGTCCTCAAAACCTGCTAATGTTGTTGAAATAAGCCTTTAGAAACCTTCCTTTTCTATTTTAGACCATCGATATAATGATAGCCACATGGTCTGGGTCTCCAACCTGGTCTCGACCCCCCGTCGGTCTTGTTCTTGAATCAGACTCGATTCACCAATGACTGGATCTGGACTTGGACTTGACCGAGGTGGTCTGGACTACAGCCCTGGCAGAACGTGGCCCACCTGAGGTAATCTTCTGTCCGATGTGGTTGGGGACGGGACACTGACGGCTCTCCCTGCTCAACCACTTGTTGTCTGCAGAGTATCTACGGATGGTCAGCCTGAAGGTCTGAGGCTGCCTCCCGTCTTTCTGCATCCTTATTTTCCAAACCAAGCAAAGGGATTAGATTCTCTGTGTCCTATCAGACCTTATCAACAGTTTGTTTAATAGATTTAAAAAGGCCAACCTCGCCACGAGACTGTTTAGCAGGTCTTGGGTCTTTTCTAGAACTTCTCTAGTGGTGGATATTTTCTTGAACGAGTCTTCGTCGCTAAGAGACTAAATCAAACATGAAACAACACCACAATAAGACCGAACCTTTTCGAGTCATTTAAAAGAGCTATAATTTGAGTGTATTTTGTTAGAAATGCCAAAGCCATCCGTCAGCTATTAGTGAGTGGAATGCTCTGTGAAAATATCTGTTCTGGTTGACTGCGTCTGTCTCTGTGTGAGACCATTTAATTTTTGACTGCTCCTGGTTCTTTGCTGACCAATCAGGGACTCTTTTCCCTGATTGGTTCAGGGAATCCATCTCGCCTGTCAATCACATTGTGATTGTGTGAATGGGGAAAGGGAAGGTATGATGTATGGATACCTTCAAAATCTTGCCCTCTTCTGCTCTCTCTCTCTTTGCAAGTCTCAAATCATGCCTGCAGAGCAGCTTTAATAGCAGGTCGTCTCCTACCTGTGGGGGTCCGGTGGGTGTGACCGGCGAGTCATCGACGCCCAGAGACAGGCTCTTCAAACGATGGCCGGTGGGGCCTCCAAACTCCTTCACCAGGTCGGCCAATGGGAAGAGCTGCAAGTCCTGCACACTGACCAATCCCAGGGCCTGGAGCCTCTTACTGGTTTGATGTCCCACCCCTTAGAGGACACAACAACAGCACTGAGACTAAGGGATGATGACCTTATGTATAACGAGTGGCTAAGTCATGCCCACCTCATGCGTCACGCCAGGACCTTAGAGACGGAAAAATTTGTGTGGGAGTCAACGGAGCTAAATTTAAGAAGTTTCGATTTCAATCTGAAACTCCATGAAATGTTCCTGGCAGGGTTTGTCTAATTTAAATAGAATTTTCCACATCAAGAAATATCTAATTTGTTTAAGTGTCATGGGTACAGAAAATGAACCAGAATGAAACTGACTATAGTAGGCTAGTACCAAACATATGAAAACATAGTCGCTCAAACACTGTCATCAAAGTTACTCCTGCTGCTTTCTGCTCCCTCTTTGAGCCTACTTTATGCCAGCTAACTAATGTTGACTGGTGTTACAGTCTTGTACCCATGACATTTTTTCAACAAATTACACATTTCTTGATATCTAAATTATATTTCAATTAGACAAACCCTGCCATGAACATTTCATGGAGATTCAGATTGAAATCGAAACTTTTTAAATTCAGCGCCCATACAACTTTTTCCGTTTCGAAGGTCCAGGCGTGACGCATAATGTGGGTGTGACTTCGCCACTCTGACATATATGGTATACTATTTATTATTTTACTTAGTGATTTCATCTTAGTCATCATAACCAGACCATTAATAACTCTTCCCCTGGTGTCACGATCCAACGTTTTACTCCAGCAGTCAAATGTATTGAAATATAATGTGTGGTTGTAACTACTGTTGAATGAATGAATGAATTAATCACTCACATAGTGATTGGATAGAAAACAAGCTAGCAAAACATGCTAATTCTCTCTACCGGGGACCCTGCGAAGACCACCGAGGTGACCCATGATGTGGTCAACGTCCTCTGGCAGCAGTGTGGTTTGCTGGTTAGGTTTGAAGGTGCCGGACACCAGCTTGGCCAGCAGTTTATTGGTAGCGACTCCAGCGCAGCCGGTCAGGCCCAGTGTGCTGCTGATGGCTGCTCTGAGCTCGGCCGCGATGTGTGAGCCTAACGCCAACCTCTGGTGGTCTGCGGCGTTCGTCTCCACACCTACACCACATAAGGAACCAGTTACAGTTCAGTTTGCTCATCAGTTTGCTCATCGGGTTACCAAAGATTTGGTTACTATATTATTCAGCACATAACTGAAAGTCCAATGCAAATGTTTTATTTTCTTCCACATTTGACTCTTAAGTTTGTTTCACAGTTCATTTCCTGGTTTCAGTGAGACACCGGCCAGTGTGAAAACGATGCATTAAAAGCATACCAGAACGGTTGTAAACATGTCCTTGGAACAAGGAGCAGTGTGTCTGTCTCTTCTCTACCATCTCTGTAACGTCCACGTAGTTCTCATCGAATCCCAGCCTCTCGACTAAGGGACAGTAGGACGTCAGCAGTTCTGAATGGAAATCAACATAGCACAAGGTGAGCAGGTAGTATATGGACACGGCAATGCAACATTCAGTTAAAGATTCAAAAACAGATTAAAGCTTGTTTTTGAGAAAAACGCTCATACATACAAGTGTTAAATTACAGCAAAATAATATTCAACGTCACGTGGTTGAATAGTTTCAATAAAACAAAACACCATCATTTAATCATTCAACTTCAAGCACGTATGGTTACATACATTAGATCTACATAGAACTGACAGCATTTAGATTTTGTATACGATCATTAATTAACTTAATGCATATTCAAAATACCGGTCAATAGAGCCTCAAATTCCACGATAGAGATGATAACATGTTAGAAAACATGATTATTACACATGATCAGAGTAGGTGTACTACTACCTGTGACTTTGTAGGACGCGTCCCGGTATTGGGTAAGGTCCTCTCCTTTAACCAACACAAGCTGAGGACATTTCTCTTTAGCATCCACGACCGACATCAGCTTGGTGACACCTTGTTCCCTCGCCACGTAGTTACAGGTGACTATAATATATTTCTGTTGAATACCTGCAGATAGCATATAAACAGATTTTGTATTTATTTTGCATTCATCAATGAACATGACCGAGAACAGCTACATACAGTAAAAAATAAATAAATAACGGCAACATCTAACGTTATATTTATTGATGACTACAAATAATACACAATTTCAGCCCAGATCAAATAAAGTTTAAAGGTTTACCCAAAGGCACGTTGCGCAAAGCTGGATTTCGGATCATTTCAACCTGGGCATAAAAGCAGTCCAAGTCAAAGTGTAGAATGACTCTTTGGGGAGATGTCTGCAGTCTATTCAAGCCAGTTCCTACGCAGAAAAGCATTGACATTAAAAACACGTGTTGCCATTTATTTCACGAGGCGGTACGACGTTAAGACTACTTATTTTGCGTTGGGGTTTCCAAATGTTACGGTTTGTGTTTACCATAAACATCCGCAGGATTTGGGCCCACTGTAAAGTCTGTGAATTCTGTCTTCCACTCAGTTTCATCCTGGTTATCATCGTCACTGTTTTCCATTTCAAAAACCGTGAAATATGAACATAAACAGTTTAAAAAGTGGAGCTGCACTTAGTAGCCATGAATGTTGCTGCACATGGATGTTCCCCAAGTCCCTTCTTCCCACATGACTTGAACGCAACACAAGCGACATTTTTAGTTGTGTGCACAACACTGCCGCCCACTGGCCGGGGGAGCTTACTGCAACACACTTCTCACGCAAAACAATTTTGATCGTCGTTTTGTGTTTGAGCACAAAAAAACAGTACAACCAGCAGCCGGCAACAGACGCTGACTTGGAGCATGATTTTATATGAAATAATTATACGAATAATCAGACTAACAAAAATATTGGATGTTAGGCTACACATGACGTCTATAAAAGATGGAGTGCACCACCTGTCATCACGGCGGTCCCCTAATTAGGAGACTCCACGCGTCTATTATAACTTTGATCAAAAGTTGAACCTGACGGGTTTTTGTTTGCAGATGTTGCCAGCGTCCGGTCTCTTTGCCGAAATAGTCTGCCCTTTCCGACAACGTGGACTTTGTGAGAGGCCACACTGTTTGTACAAGCATGAGAAACAAGTGCGAGATATGTTCGCTACGTCGTTGAATTCGTCTGTAGGCCTAGTGGATTTCCCAGGTCAGTTGTTCACAATTACACGCAAATTGATGATGCATTATATTTATATGCCTATCCGATGTTTTGCTAAAAGTTTGATGGTGGCGGACATTGTTGGCGAAGAATGTCGTGTACTTGTACTGTACTTTTTTTTTAAGCTGCTATCAGCAGTTTTTGCTCGCCCCGCTTTGTTTTGATTGAGTCTCATGGTTCTCATTCATTCGTTTGACGAGGCCCTACTGGCCATTGCTGTAGAGCCGAATGCATGAGAACCATGAGACTCACTCAAAACAAATGCATGTGTATAATAATAAAAAAATTATCTGGTATGTCTTTGTTCTGTAAAACAGGAATCCCAAATTATCACCCAACTGAGGGCAGTGAATGCCTCCAAGAGTTGGCGCGCATCAACAAGGAGATAGAAAATGTCAAGAATGAGGTGGATAAGGAGCAGAGGAGACTGTCACGCTACCAAATGGAGCAGGTGGACGGTGGGAACACTGCATCTGCAGCACTGCAGCGCCCACACGGTCAAACATGCAAACACATAAACGGTGATGGTTATAAACCATCGTCACACAGACGCACGCCAAAGCTCTCTTCCCAACCACGGAAATACGTGGTGGACAACTCCAAACCAAGGACTGATTTAGAATATGACCCTTTGTCCAACTTCTCCGCGGATCTGCGGTCTTACAGTTCGTCGGGCAAAGATCAGAAGGCTAAGGCGGGGGTTAAAAGGGTAAGAAACGTTTCCTGTAGTGACAATCACAAGCCCCAGTCGGCTAACAAGGAAGCCTGTCCCGTGTTGGAGGACGACCTAACCGAGGAAGGGGACCTCGTAATGGACATCCCATCCTCGCCAGATCTTAAAAAAAGCAGCGTTCACGATGTCATCGAACATCGGTCTGTGGTGGCAGAACAGGAGCACAGCTCTCCTCGCACTGACGTTACACCGACCCAAACCTCAAGCTCTGAGGTTTCCCAGGGTGAGTCCTCTGCTGTCATACTGATGGAGTCCATCGATGGAAGTGAAAGTCAACCCGTTGACATGTTTGACGGCTTGTCTAAATGTTTGGAAGACTTGAGAAGTGAGAACCAGAAGACGGCTCGCTCGCACGCTGTGGACCCTGTCGATCAGGTCAAAGGTCACCCAGAGGCAGCGGAGTCCTTTCAAGATCACCTCCAGGACATGCGGCAAGCGGTTGAGTTTAATGAAAACTCCTCGACGACCGTGCCGTCTCAGGCCTACGCTGTCGAGAAGATTAATCCAGCGCAGCCAAAGCGTGATCCGCATCCGGTTCCCTCCTACTTCCATCATCTCACACACCAGACAGAAGAACCGCCGGCCGACACACACGTGGCCCAACATTACTGGTCCTCCGCCAATAGCGTGCCGTCGGTCGTGCCTCGTGGCCAAGCGCATGCCGACGCCGCCGCGGACCCTCCCTCTCCCCCGCCGTCGGCGACCTCAGACGGCGACCACAGTTGTCGTCTGTACACACCGTCGACGCTGAACGTCCAAGCACATTTACCGTCTCCCCCTCCTCCCGCTGAGCATCCCCCCGGCAGAGCCAGCCCGCCGGGGGGCGGTAACGTCATCCTCATCGAGTCCAGCTCTGGGGAGGGGGAGTCGGCCGCGGAGCACCTCCTCCTCAACTACTCGGACATCGACATGTCGGACAGCGACCCCATGGAGGAATGTTACCGCATCTTCATGGAGGACGAGGAGGCGGCCGTGGACCCCGTGCTCCATGTCCCTGTGAACGTGAGTATCCTGAGTGACCCGCAGAATCTTCTGAAGAGCCGTAGGTGGGGGGGTTGAGTCCCCCTTCTCTACAGGTTCTCACCCCATCTCGCCCATGCGTGTGTCAGGTGGCCGGGGCTGCAGATGCAGAGTTGGAGACGCCAGCGGTGGAAGAGAAACCTCAGGCTCTGCCGGCGCAGAGAAGGGTGGCCCACGTACCCAGACGTCCAGAGGTACGCCGTTTGGTCGGGCAGATGTTGCTGTAGACCGTATGAGCACACGGGCACGTGATGAAACCACGCTTTTTTTACTGTGACTTGGGCCCTACGCCTGTATGTGTGGCCTCCCTGTCATATTGAAAACATTATACGTCAAAGAATTGATGTGAAGTCCACTGAAAGAACTTAATTATAGTGTGCAATTTGACATTGCCTGCGTTGCTGTCTTAACTCATTGTAAATATCACATTTTTGAAGGACTTCTTGACGGTGACGACTAAAAGCCAGAGACGCTAACCAATAGTAAGCCAAAACCCATATTTGTGACCTTCTGATTTCAGCCAGCGGCTGTGCTCAGACCTCAGGCCCAGGTACTTGTCCCCCTGCGGGGGGTCCCCTTTGGACCTGGCTCGGGCCCCCATCTCCCAAACCCCCCCAAGATCCAGCAGGTACAGCAGAGGGCCACCCCCCTCGCTGCCTCTGTGAAGGTAGGCCAGACCTTCGTCTCGTCTACCCACCAGAGGAGACCCGATGCTGGGGCACCGGCTCCTCTCACTCAAAGCCACGGCCACCCTCCCGTCTCTGTGCAGAATGGTACGTTGACTGGAGTTTAGTTGATATGTTGGTGGGATCGCTAAATTTAGATGGTTACATTTTTGGAAGATATTTTATTTGAACTATGATGATGCTTATAATTGTGGGTGTGTGGGTGTGGCTCTTCTCCTCCTCCATTAGCATACATGAAGTGCATCCCAGTGGGCAACGCTGTGATCCAAGTGGGCAACAACCTGCATTTCATCCTTCAGGAAGGCTCCTACCCCCTGCCCATCTCCTCCATCGCCAGCTCGGCGTCTACCGTGTTGACACCAGTCAGTACGGTGAACGCCAGCCCCATGCAGTCCTTCCAGCTGTCCACCGTCACGCCGGTGCATCGTTACCGGCCCACCCCTTCGGTGCCGGTCACCATGGTGGGGAACATGTCCTCGCTGCCCTCCGTCTCCACTCTGGGACACGCAGGGCCGGCCGTTCCGTCTGGACCACAAGGAGCGCTCCATGTTCCCCCCAAGGTACCCCGTATGCTTCCTCTCTCATTTGGATTAAAATGTGCTTAATTTGGTTTAGTTCAAAAGATTTTGAAAATAAACGCAGAAAACCAGAAAATGCCCTACGGTTCTGCACCATTGTGAAGTGTTGCATTTCACACACATGCAGGGGATTTCTTCCCTGATTGGTTCGGAGAATCCATCTTGCGAGATTCCCTGATTAGACTGAGATGACCTAGCCTGGCAAGAGCCAGCCCTCGTACGGAGATTATAATGTCCAGAAAGGGACTGAAAAGACCTCGCAAGATAGACCGGTAGAACCAGGCTATAAATTACCCGGGAGCAGTCCGAAATCTAAACAGTCTCACACAAAGGCAGGTGCAGTCAACCAGAACAGATCCTTTCACAGCGCGTTTCACTCGCTATGGCTGACGGATGGTTATGTAATTTCTAACAAATTACACTCAAATCACTTCAAGCTTATCTACAGCATCTTTAATGTTCCGTCTTCGTGTGCATACATGCATCTCCATATGAAATTATTGAAAGAATAAATCATTTGTTTGTTTGCCCATGAAGCCGTTGACCAAACGAAAGGTCAAGCAGCGTCCAGAGAGGGTCAAGGACAAAGTCCCACATGATGTACGCCAGCGCTACGTCAACATGTTTACAGAGGAGTTACTCAAAACCTCCCCCACCGTCAAGGAGGCCTTTGAGAAGGTGGGTGCCCTTCTGGTCCTCATGGTGTTCTCATGGCCGTGCAGATCAATGATGTATGACTGCTATGTGATATTTGGTGTTTGTTTACGGTGTTGTTTATCAAGATGCTGTCGTTTACGGCAGGCGCTGGCAGAGGAGAGGACAGTTTATAACCGCAGTGTCAACAAACTGAAATATCTGAGTGTTGCCGTGAATGCACTGAAGAGGCTGAAGAACCAAAGTGCTGTTCCTACCAAAGGTGTGTGTGTGTGTGTGTGTGTGTGTGTGTGTGTGTGTGTGTGTGTGTGTGTGTGTGTGTGTGTGTGTGTGTGTGTGTGTGTGTGTGTGTGTGTGTGTGTGTGTGTGTGTGTGTGTGTGTGATAATTATTATTTTCTTCACACAGATGAAAACGAGACAAGTGGCAAGAGAGCGACGGGAAACATTCCTCTCAACATGAGCAGACTTGTAGGAAACGGTGAGTTTTCATCTCATGGCACTTTGGCATCATCTGGATGTTTTTATCAGTGACTTTGTATTAATGTGGTGTTCTGCTCCGCATAGGGGATGCGGCGCTGTATGAGAGTTTAAAGGAGTACATTATGAAGGAGGAGAAGCTAATCGAGCACAACTACCCGCTCCAGAACCCAGAGAGACCCGGCAGCGCCGTCCTGCTGGCAGACAATAAAAAGGCCATCAATGACCGTAAATATTCCCAATTTAAAATGTCGTCATTTAGCAGACATTTATCCAGAGTGGCTTACAGTGAATGATTATCTTGTCCTTTATAAGCATTGGAAGATGTCTTCATTGACATACATTTTCATTATGTACCATGAGACGATGGTAAATGGCTATAGAGCACTTAAGAGTTAGAACAATGTTACTCACCATCAGACCACTAGAGGGTGCATTTAGCCTGCCCTGCACTCTTATTGGCACATAAGGGCTGGATGTTGCCGCCTGCCTCTTTGTACCGCTTTCCCTCTTAATTTGTATGATTTTAAATGTTTCAATGATTTTTTTTATTGCTATTTTCTTTTACTCGTATTTACTTGTATTACCTTATTCTGTCTTATGTAAAGTGTCTTTGAGAAATTAGAAAAACGCTATATAAATGATCATAAATAAATGTGTGTGTGTTCTGTGTCTCTTCAGCCCTGAAGAGAATCTGCTGTCGGTGTGGTGCCACGTACTCTGTGAGCAAAACGGGGAAGCACACTCGCAAGGAGGAGTGTAACTACCACTACGGCAAAGGAGTCGAGAAGAAGGGTGAGTTGACCGTAGGAACGTAGTATAGGTGCACAGTATAGGTGCACTGTAACCTCATATTAACATCCTTTCCTTTGTGTTGCCCAGTTCCTGGAGGGGTTGAAACGCGCTACAGCTGCTGTGAAGGTGTGATGGGAGCCCCAGGATGCCAAGTGTTCAGGGTACTGAACTAGAGAACCAGACCCCCCCCAACACGTGTAGATTGGTTTGCATTGTAGATGACTCCCGTGCGTGTGTGTGTGTGTGTGTGTGTGTCTAGCTACACGTACACGACGCGGTCAACATGGACGGCTTCGTCTCCTCCCAGCCGAGAGAGGACTCTGAGGGGGCCTGTCCCGGGGTCTACTCCTTGGACTGTGAAATGGTGACGTCACTCTGTTCATTCACCTTTCATAGGGTTTGACTTCGTTGGTTTTAACTTGCATACCGGTTACCCTAAGGAAGCATGAGGCCTGTTCTTAAATGGTTCACACAAATTAGTGCATAAGCTAATGATGGTTATTGAACTGAACCTCTTTTCATAGACATTAAGGGGAATATTTCCATTTTTCCATTTTAAAAGCAAGGGATTTGAAAGGGCTTCATAATACAATACCTGTCATCCATGGAGCTGCTTTTACTAGACTACTTATTTTGGTGACTCTTATTTTATCTGATTAATTAATTGATTAATTAAGGAGCAGGTGGGAGTCGGAACACCCTAACCACGAGACTATCCACTCTTTTTAAATGATGTCTTTATCTCCTGTCTGAATAGTGTTACACCACCCACGGCCTGGAGTTGTCCAGAGTGACGGTGGTCAACTCCGCTCTGCATGTGGTCTACAACACGTTCGTCAAACCCGATAATGAGGTCGTCGACTTCAACACCAGGTCTTCACGTCTTTTTATATCACTTCATATGCTCCCTTCCATTCCTTCACCATAACTATCAATATCTAGTCAGCGTTTCGCTGCATAGAAACAGCAAAAACAGGAGAAAAATTAGGACGAAACCTACTCAAACACTTCTCTCGGAGCACTTTAGATTGGTCATATAATATAATGCACTTTTCATTGTAAAAGAGTTTTAGAAATGTAAATTTTTTCAGTGCCTCCCACAATGTTCCCAATACACAATATTGTTTTCCTATTGGCTGATGATATACTGGCTGACAGGGACCATGCTCTTTTATATTGGCCCATGTTGCTCTAAAGCAGTGGTTCTCACCTGGTCGCCTCAGGACCCACATGTCATTAGACCAGTGGTTCTCACCTGGTCGCCTCAGGACCACATGTCATTAGACCAGTGGTTCTCACCTGGTTGCCTCAGGACAACATGTGTCATAAGTCATTAAGTCACGACCCACAAATAAAAAATGTTATTTACCAATATTGCAGTAATCAACAATGCCTTCATGTAGTGTTAAAACATTTAGTGAACAAAAACCTGCAACAATTGGGGCTGAACTCAATGAAATAGTAAGCCATTGAAACATGAATTAACATTGAAACATTAGTTAATTCATGGGCTTCTTTCTAAAGATTAAGGTTTGGCATATGCCCTGCGACCCACTCAAAATGCCCTCGTGACCCGTAAGTGGGTCCAGTTGAGAATCACTGCGCTAAACCATTTGGTGTGGGTTTTTTTGTGTGTGAAGATTCTCGGGTATCTCTGAGAAGGATATGAGGGAGTCCTGCCCCTCCATCGGAGAGGTGCAGCAGACCCTGCTTCGCTTCATCTCAGCGGACACCATCCTGGTGGGACACGGCCTGGAGACCAACCTCTGTGCCCTGAAGGTGAGCCCGGCAGACATGTGTCAGCCGAGGACGGGTCCCTCTAGGACACATGCCGTGTGTCAACATTGGTTTATTTGAGTATTGTTTACTCAACCGAATAGATGCGAGCAGTAAAACAAACCACTGTCTATCTCACCTGTACAAAAAGGAAATGCAAAGTATTATTACTAATAGCAGAAGAAGAAATGAGATCATAATATATAAAGAATTACCCTCCCCCCTCCCCCAGTTTATCCACGGGACCGTGGTGGACACCTCTGTGGTGTTCCCTCACCGTCTGGGACCGCCCCACAAACTGACCCTCAACAACCTCACTGCCGACTACCTCCGGAGGATCATCCAGGACAGTGGTGGGTCATGGATAAAACCTGCTGCCACCATAGGCCTATTATTCACCTGGTTGGCATCTTGGTTCTAAATGCTAGCTGGGTTCAGTTCCCCCAGCCAGCTCGTTTAGAACCAAGATGGCCGCTAGGTGTGTAAGGCCTATGTGACTAAATGCCATGAGAATGTCAGTGGAAAATATGAGTTTTGTGAAACTGCTGGATACAGAGTAACGATCAAATAAACAAATAAACAAGAATGATGCCCTACTAACTCCTCCCTAATGACATGTATCTGAATTCAAAAGTTCACCGAGTCTCTTTGAATGAAAGCCTCTGCTAAATGAATAAATGGTAAGTTATTGGACGGCTGGTTTGACTTGTGTTTTTAACTCTGTTCCCCTCTGCTAGTCTGTGGACACGACACTGCGGACGACGCTGCAGCTTGCATGGAGCTGGTGTTGTGGAAGGTCAAAGAAGATGGGAAAGGCAGAAAATGGTGATTTATTTATTTTGGGGAAATAAAGATATGTTAAGGTTTGACTCCTGTCCATGAAAGAAGGTTGACGGGAGCGGACCGCTTCTGTATGCCTGTGTGGGTCGTACTCGATCGTGTGTTGCCTGATTTTTTTTGTTCTTTGTTGTTCCTTAAGATGTGTGCATGAGTACTGCATGTTTATAACAAGTCATCACTTTCAGTTCAGGCAGAATTATTGTTTTATTAAATTGCATTTTGGTTTGCAGTACATTATTTCATGTGTGTGTGAATATTGTGATGGGTGCACATGGTGTTGGGGGAACTTAACGGTTGGGCCATGAATCTACAAAAATAAAAGCACTTGTTGAAGAAGCTTGGTGTGATTTCCTCGTCCGCCCGGGCAATGAACCTTTCAGATCAGCTCAAATTGTATCCAATCACGTTCCACAGATGGCATTTCACTCCAACCAATCGGTAAACGAGTTGATCTCACCAATTAGTACCCTGTACAGTGATTGGCTGAAATAAATTCATTAAAATGACCCTTTGTGGCTGATGATTGGACAGCACATGTGCTTGTAGGTCAACTGAACCAGCGCAAAACAATTCTAATCATGCTAATGGATTACACCTGTTAGCAATTACAGTCCTACACAGTATGTCCTTCTCAAGCAAAAAATGAACTTGTATAAAGTGCCAAATTTAATAGCAGAGAAATGTTTGAGGGTCAGTTTTTCATCTGAAAATATTTACATTACATTTACAAAAGATTCTAGAGTTAAACAAGCCATTTCACTGCATTCACAAATGCAGTGAAATGCATTCACAATTTTTTTTTAGAAAGTAGTAAAACCGTAAAAGCTTCACTCTGCCTTGCTCTTCTTCTTCATGTTCTCTGTGTTCTTCGTTCTACTGCAGCACCTCCGCACGCAGCAGCCACAGCCCTTCACCAACAGGAGGACGAGGAGCAGCGCCACGGCCAGGAGCAGCAGAAACACGTCCAGGCAGTGGTACTGGTACCAGGTGAGGTTGTGGGCCTGGACCCTGAGGTGGCGGGCTCCCTTGTTGCGCATGGTGTACTCGATCCAGAACACCGCCTCGTCCCTGGGGCTCAGCGGCTGGTCGTGGTGGATGCTGGACAGCCTCATGATGCTCTCCTTGTACCTGCAAGGACAACAATAAATGATATATATATATATATACCGCATTTTCTTATCTAAATCTAGTTTCAAATTCAGTGCTTTATTGATCCTGAAGGAAGTTGTTTGTGCTTCGGGATTAATAAAGTACTAACATTTTTTAAAAAGCGACTTACAAGTTCTAGGCTGAGAACAAGAAGCAAAGCCTCGTGAGACCATCCAGATATTCAAGTTTGTGTTTTGCAAGAGAAACAGAAAGTGAACTCATGAGATCAGGATGGTCTCACGAGGCTACAATAAGCATACAAAAAGCAAAGCGATAAACTGGACCGAGTGGACAGAGCGACCGTATCAGAACAAGGTTGTTGTTGCTAAGTTACAGTAGACATCACACTTCAAAGTGCTTTCTAAATCCCATAACCATAGCATACCATAGCATATAGTGCATTCTAGACTACTAGAGCCAGATAATCACAGAAGGGCAGAAGTCGTTTGTTTGCCTGACATGGACCACTCGTTCCTGCTGTAGTTCAGAGTTCACACGGCCCGTTATTTACTGATACAACTCTGCCATACACGCCAGCAGGCCGTTGTAAAGTGGAGTGGAATTATGTTGGCTCTGAATCATGAATGATCTAAAAGTAAATATCCAAGTCAGAAGTACTGACTCTAAACTTCTAAACCTAGGACTTCCACCACAACAGTAATATCTATCTATCTATCTATCTATCTATCTCTCTCTCTCTCTATATATATATATATCTATATATATATATATATCTATATATATATATAATATCTCTGCAAAACGGAGGTAGCAGCAACTCACGATGGCTCGTGGATGACGGCACGCAGCGCGTCCAGGAGATCCTGGCTCTGCATGGAGTTGAAGTGCAGGACGCGGGCCGCTCCCTTGGCCTCCATGTGCACCATGTTGTCCGGCTGGTCGGCTAACATGGGGATCCCCAGCATGGGGACCCCGTGGTAGATGGCCTCGTAGATGCCGTTCGTTCCGCCGTGCGTGATGAAAGCTTTGGTCTTGGGATGACCTGGGGGGGGGGGGGCAGAGTTGATTGAACAACATTACTAATAGAAAGATGATCGATCAGACAAGGGAAGTTGTGATGAAGGGAAGAGGGAAGAGTTTATTTTGTGTCTATTTTAAAGAGTACGGCTTCATATTGGTGTCTATACATACCCAGCAGGTCGTTTTGAGGGATCCAGTTGTATATTCTAGTGTTGGGCCCTAGACCCTCTGGCTTCTCTCCACCATATCGCCACAGAACCTGTGGATCATAACATACTGAGACATTTCACCTACTTGCTGGTCCACTAATTACTGCACGATTTGGGGACAACGTATTTTAGATTAAAAGTGATGAAGTGGGTTACATAGTAGTGCAACGGATTGATCCTGGCCCAAATCTCGACTTAAATGCACAACGAAACATAGGATGAGATGTAAATGTGGACTCAAACTGCCCTCTACAGTTAAACACACGCTATAGAGACCGCCGAGTACAAACACAGGTGTCGCTCACAACACTAATTATGGGTCTGCTACTTTCATGTACCAGGGCACATGGTCCATGTGGTCAATGTGTGTTATCCTCACTAGTTTAGTCCACTACCCCGGGCCCTGACCCATAATTAGTCCTGTCCTACGATGATGCCTCTGTGAGAGGGTCTATTGCATGCCTTCATTGTTACTGGCAGTTTTGGGTTACCAACGTCACTCAAGCGTTCTGGCTACAGCAGTACGGCCTCGTCCCTAGACGATCCTTTAAGGCTGCTTCTTGCCTTCTGTGGAACCTGGGCGAGAGCCGAGGCAATCATGTTGGCCCTCTCCACGGTGATGTTCTTAATCATGGACCCCAGGGTGAAGACCACGATGCCCTCCTCCCCTGAACTCTGGACAAACTCCTCCATTTCCTAGAACAACGACAAAAAAAACCCACTTTCACTTCACTTCCTATGCTTTACAGCAGCGTTTATTCACACTATGGGTCGGGACCCAAAGAACGCACAGAACACACTCAAAAAACGCACAGAACACTCAAAAAACACAGAACACACTCGCTATGTGAGTTTTTGCGAGTGTGCGGGGGTTGGGTCTGAAAAAATTGTCTTTTGGGTCCTGAGAAGAACTTTATAGTATACTTTTACAGTATAGTGTGTGTGTGTGTGTGTGTGTGTGTGTGGGAGAGTTCACAGATTGTATTAAGTTGGGTTATTAAACAAGTATATCCTTGTATCTCACAATGTATTGATGTACTTAATACCTGTGGCAGAGGCTTGGCAGGTCTGCAGTGAATCCCACCAACAAACTTGAAGTTGGGGAGGAACGGCCGGGGGAAGTCAAAGTCCCAGTAGGTTCGTATCAGCCAGATGTCCACCCTACTAATCATCTCACACATGGAGGTGGGCTTCCCTGGAGTGGAGCATACAGTCCAATGCCACTGGGTTAGCTCTAGCCTAGGACAGGGATTCCCAACCTTTTGTGGCCCGTGACCCCATTTTAAGGTCTGAATTTTTTTGTGACCCCAACTCCTTACATTTTTGTGCACCTGCTTCTACATGCATCGTTTCAACCCAACCAACATCTGACCATAATGTCAATGTCCCAGGGAACGCATGTACATTGCACCACACTAAGTGATCAGTAGTAGTTCGCTCTGGCTACGAATCATTAGGTAGTCTGCTTGTACACACAGGACCTTTTATGAGACCTTTTGAATCTCCCGCAACCCCATATGCATATCAGGTGACCCCAAGTGGGGTCCCGACCCAGTGGTTGGGAAACACTGCCCTAGGAGCATCAACAACATTGTAAATGTTGCTCCATAAGAAGGCTGTGGGTGGAGTCACCATTTTAGATCTTTAATGATTCACTATTGCATCGACAATAGTTAGTAGTAGTAGTTAGTAGCAGTTAGTTTGACCATTGGTAATAGTACTGTGTGTGTGGTTGGTGGCTGGTTTAAGCAGCCTCACCTGGCACCGAGTCAGGCTGATTAGACTCTGGGGCTGGGTGAGGCTGCACACCTGTGGTGCATAAACCAGCCATCACCACACACACTCAGGAAAAGATCTCCGACATGTCAGCATTTGCCACCTGCTCTGGCTGTAACATCTTGCCAACGAACTGGTTTGCTCCACATCTACCTGTGTCCTGTGCGTCGGAGGAACCCAGCAAAGCCACTTAGGTGTCGCGTGGAAGTACGCTGTTACTGTGCACACGTTGCACAGTAGCAGCCCTGAGGCTGAGGCGTATATGGCTCACCTCTGTATTCTGTGTAGTACTCATCGATGGTCCTCCAAAACGAGGTGGCCAGCAAGTCCTGAGACGCGTAGAAGAGAAAGTTGGACAGCCTCTCGCCGAAGCTCATCCTGTCGGTCAGCTTGATCAGAGGCCCGGGGACGAAGGAGGGGGGTGCAGGTAGCTGACCGCACAGCCTCTCCAAGGTGTGTGCTACAGAGAAGCGCAGGGTGAAGACCAGGGGGATGTCCAGCATCTCGGCCACCATCTCACTGCCCACGTACATGGGGTCGGCCAGCAGCACGTCGTACCGGGCCTCCCGGAGCTTTGCCATGACGCTCTCGGATTTCAGCACGCCGTCCAAGTACTCCAGCTGTAAGTGAATGTCCATGTTGATTTGCTCGATGAGCTTGACGAAGATCTGCAGGTAGCTCATGTGCGTCGACTCGTAGATGGCGAAGTGGAGGAACCCCTGCAGGAACTCGTCAAAGGTGTCCATGGTGAAGGAGACGTTGAAGGGCTCGTAGCGGTAGCGCGAAGGCTCGCTGGCGCTCATGTACAGAGAGGAGTTTGGTA
Source organism: Trachyrincus murrayi (assembly GCA_900323305.1). Lineage (NCBI taxonomy): Eukaryota > Metazoa > Chordata > Actinopteri > Gadiformes > Macrouridae > Trachyrincus > Trachyrincus murrayi. The sequence continues at coordinate 12,129 of OOFB01015626.1, read as the reverse complement.
GCAGCACCGTGACCTCGTGACCCCGGTCCACCAGCGTTTCCAGCACGGGCTTCAGGTTGATCCAGTGGCTGCCCTCCGTGTACCACACCAACACGTTGCCGCCGTGCACGCTCCCGGCCGCCACGCACAACACCGACAGCACACACACAGACAGACGCTCACACGGCTTCATCGTGGTGACCGTCTCCGGAGAAAAGTGGAGGGAAAGTGGCAGAGAATGTGAACGTGAACCTTGTGAAAACTTCTTCTCAAAGAGGAGTAATTATTAACTCAACTGAACTCTGATTCAGTCCTCTATGCAAGCATGTGAGATGATTGCCCGGCAGTTCCATGCCAAAGTTGAAGCTTAGACTACTAATCTGATTATTACACTGTGTGTGGCAATACAGTTTATTGTTACATTACATTGTAAGTCATTGGTAATAGAAAGACAGTTACCTTTGGTTCTGTAGACCAAAAACACGTTGAAGCCCTGGCTCGAATTTATTTAGCCATCATACTATTTCCCAAAAATATTGGTGTGCGGTTAAGCAACGGCAAAGTCGAGGAAGTAATATATTATTATATATATATAAAGAAAACGTGAGTCATGGGACAGTGGGCAGGCCAACACACGCTTGGCTCCCAATGCACGAAAGAGGGACAACAACAGGATATATAATATATAAATACAGACTAGTATGTTGTCCCCACCATGTACATACAAGCAGAAAGAACTCATTTAACAAAAATAAAAGTATAGTCATATGACTAGATGTGTAGATTTGTGTCTATTTGAAATAACTTAACTTAAATGAAGTTTGCACAATATAAAAACATTTTCAGTGCTTATTCAGCCTAAACTGATAGCTATTTAATTCAAACAAGAATAAAAATAGAATATACATTCATGGTAAAGGTACCTTGGTAAACGGTCCAATTTTAAGTGCGCAA
>OOFB01015621.1:7780-26375 GCA_900323305.1 Trachyrincus murrayi | reverse complement strand
TTCCCAACACCATCTGTTCAGCGTCATCAGATAACAGGTGTGTCACTATTTCCCCCCCCCCCCCCCCCCACACACACACACTGGAAGTCTTATCACAGGGGATATAGAAGCTTAAATGACCCCGCTGGTCATTTTCATTCATCACCATTAAAGAAGATTCTCCAGAGTTTTATTTGCATAGATGTGTACAGTATGTGGTTTAGTGACTTTTATATGCCCTCACTTTACAACTTCAATCTTCGCCCTTCACTGCAGTTGATTTTTAATGTGTAACAAAAAACATGACTCGTCATTAGTAGTAGTAGTAGTAGTAGTAGTAGTAGTAGTAGTAGGTATTTCATCCTAGATAGGATCCTCAGAAACAACACTTGTTTTCGGATGTCTGTTTATGCTATTCTATATTATATCTATCTATGCTCGTCATAACATTTGGTTGCTTTGATGCACACATTTTGAGCGTCTTTTAGTTGTCGAGTCACTTATAAGGTAATACAATCATTAATACATGAGAGGAGGTGATGGGGAAAGGTTACTAACACCTGGATGCTGTACGGACCTATGCAGACAAAGTGCTGACGGGTGAATCTTCTGTCATGGGGATGATAATTGCACTAGAGAGATCCTTTTGAAGAAAATATTACACTCATACGCTAAAATAAAATATATACACATCTGAAGTCATCTGTATGAGATCCTCCATATTGAAGACCGGTCCAGATAAATACTTTCCTTCATCCATGTACTTTACCTCTACAATACAGCTATGTATTCAGTTCAATGTTACGCTGGTTTGTACACTGCCCACTGAAGAAAAATGGATTGTCATAACATATTTGATAAACTACTGTGTAGCCTCTCTTTTTTTCTAACTATTGGCTGAACAGGTCATTCCAATAATTAGCATAATTGATGTATATAGAACAGCTGCCTAAGACATTGCTAAGGAAATGATCTGCGCTTAGGTTGGTTGAGGTTCATTTGAGGACTGTTGGCGCCCCCTGGTGCATAAACAGCTTATGAATTTGTGTTCCTGTTAACTGCCTTTTAAGAAGTGATTTAAAGTAGGGACTTCCAACAGTATGTGTGTATTTCCTGTTGATTCTCTTTGTGACAATAGAGTGGATTATTATGGCAGGTTCTCACTGCAAGTTTGAATTCAGTTATTCTTGCTACAGGACTTTGTTTTGTGCCTTGGCTCCTCTTTTGACACTGTTTTGTCCCAATGACTTGCTCTTTAGCTCTGTGTGCTAATAGATATAGCTTTACTTTATAAATAGACAGGCAGGGATTTGCTGGTCTGTGTGAGAATCTGAAACCAGACAGTGCCTCGATAAGCTTTGCATAAGTACCCACTCTGTTGGGGTCAACCATGAAAATGTGAGAGACTTTTAGATTACAACTTCCCTGGAGCCCATGTGTATAGATTGTGTGTGTGTGTGTGTGTGTGTGTGTGTGTGTGGTGGGAAAGGATGGGGTAGAAAGACATTCCAGGTGAATAAACTGGATCCTGCCACTATCCCTGGAATAAGTGAAATCTAGTACAAGTTGTCCTTTCCACTACAATACACAGAGGTATTTGTCCACAAAAACCTCCTCTCTTTGGAAACATGAAATACAGTAGAATGTAAGGCTTATAGACAACATTACTATATTGTTGTGAGGCTTCCAACCACTTGGGTATTCACGTGAATCTGAGCAGTATGTATCACACGAAACGATTCTAGTCACTAATCGTTATCAAGAAATGTATAAAACCTTATTTTAATGTTTCAGGCGATGCATTTTTCTTAGTTTTTTGTTTGAATGAGTAAACAAAAGGGCTCATCGATCAGCTGTAATGACTGAAGACTGATTAGGGAAAACTTATTTAATAAGGGAGATAACTAGAAGTTTATGATGCTTTTACATGAGCGATGCCATGATTGCAGTGACAATAACAAGTAACAGGTAGTTTTTTCACAAATGCACATTTGTCAAAGTTTGCTCTGTCTGTTCTCTGTTCATCCTTTTTAATAAATAGCTTCTATTGAACAATGTAAACACTGAATGTTGCCTCTTTCTCATTGTATTCCGATTGTTAATGTAACTCATTCATACAAAAAAATTAAAGTTGCTGCTAAAATCAAATCTACACATATCATGTAGATTTACAGTAGTGACAAACTTCAAATCAATCTGCAAATGCTTACTTTTTTTACACATTGGCCTCTGTCATATTCTTTAGTCATATTTCTTTATTTCTTTAGTTTTCTAACTACTAATACAGTTATCTGTAAAATATATACAACTCAATTCAGCCTGCAGAATGAAATACAATGACACACTTCCAGACGAACCATTGGGTTAATGTCACGCCACCATTCGTATCGTAAGACAACCTCGAAGGGGCACAGGGCAGGGGATTCCCTCATCCATTTCAATACAGGTGTCTATGTACGGGTCATACAGCACCATGTTAGGGAACGCTTTGTTGGTCCTCTTCTCACTGACCAGGTATATCTGACCGCTGACTGTGGTGCAGCCACAGAAGAACTTTCTGTGGAGGAAGTCCTCCTTCAGGACAGTCCATTCGTCGGTTTCTATGTCCAGACGCAGCGCCTGGCCTCCAAACAGATAGAGGGCGCCGTTCAGCTCTGTTGCCAGTAAGTCATATCTGAGGAATTGAGAGTAGAAATTGATTGACTTTTATAAAAAATAAATGTATGCCCATTTTTTCCACTATTAAGGATTGTACCCTATTGACTACATATTTTTGTTATATAAAAGAATCAAGCACTAATATTTTCCAACCGACAATATCAGCCGACAACAGCTGATTTAAAACATCAAGAGACAGCAAAGGAAATAGGTTTGATTTCATCCTCACCGTGGAAATGGAGAGTATGCAACTACATCCCACTGGTCCTCCTTCACCAGGTACCTCTGGATCCCATTGTACACCTCCCCTTGTTCATCCAGTCCACAGGCCACATAAACACAGCCTCCTAAACAGGCTGCTGCTGCCCTTTCCACGGCCCGCACCATGGGACTGACCTCCTCCCAAACACTTCCCGGGCCCATGACCAGCCTCTCGACGTCGGCTACCAGTCCTTCATCCATGCTGCCCCCCAGGACATAGAGCGCTGAGTCCAGCCCTATGGAGCAGTGGCTGTGTCTGGACTTCTGCAGGGCAGGTCCGGTCACCCAGCGCTGGTTCCCACACTCATAGATGCTGACCCAGTCCACGCTGAACCACAGAACGTCACGGTAGTAGCCGCCGGTCACGACCACGTTGTCTCCTGGATGATGGGAAGATGATCCATCAGATGAGACATGCATGTACGTAAGACAATTATATTACAGGAAGTTTACAACAAAGGGTTTGGACAAACATGCTGCACAGAAATAACAATACTACTACAATACCCCCACTTCCAACATATTGCTCCTCATCAACATCATCGTCGGCAAATGTGGAAAGTCCAGGTTTAGAAAAATGAAACGCCCTCCCCAGTATTTAGAGTCAACCATCTGGATTTACTAATGAACAACACCCATATAATACCCAGAATAACGACTAATGGAAATCCGATGGAGGTTCAGTCCAGGGCTGAAACTAAAACATGGCAGGATGTTTACTTTCCGAACCTGTTCCCTGGTTGATCATCACCCTTCACTTCATTAAATGAATTACCTACTGCGGCTACAGAGTACTCAGTGAGGTTCTTCCTCTGGAGAGGGGCACAGTCCTGCCATCTACCACTCAGTGGGTGAAATTGGTACAAGGCCTGTTTCTCCTGGTCATGAGGTCCACCCAGGACAAACAGAACCTCCCTGGCCCTGGTCCGGCGCATTGACCTGCCCACTGACCACGTTTCTGGGAAGTGTTCATTCAGTGTACAGATGAGCTTTGCCCTTGGGTCAGATCCCTTTATTTGGGTCAGGAGCTCAGTGATGTAGGGTAAAGAGAGGCTCTCGGGCCTCACCAGCTCAATGAGCTCCAGGAAGTGTTCTTCTCGTTTGGGGTCAAAGGTCACCCAGCGCAGAGTGACCTCTAGGGCCTGGTCGTCTTTGGCGATGGAGAGATCATCACTGGCGAGGAGGTCGGCCACACTGTGTTTGGACAGGGACAGGAAGTCCTCCTGTGAGGCGACGGCAGGGAAGTGTGTGAGCACCACCTGTCTCGCCGCCTTATAGAGCTGTGTACAACCCAGCTGCCAGCCGTACGCCATCATCCCCAAACAGTTACTCACGTGGAGCTCCCGCTCGAGGAATTTGCAGCACAGCAGCCTAGCGCGGTCTAGCTGCAGGTAGTCTGCGCTCTCAAGGATCCCAAGCACGTTGTCTCTATCCAAAGGGAGGACGGACGTCTGCGTGTATTGCATCAATGCCCTGAATCGCTTCCGGTCAATTCCTTTGATCTCAACATCGTGTTGGCTGGTTTCTCTGCCACAGCCAAAGAAGAGAGCCTTGAAATAAGGGCTCTGAAGGGCGAGTTGTTGACGGTTAACGTAGAAGCGCTCTCCTTCTACCTGTAGTACGACGTCAGGGATTATATCAGGCACATATTCTTTGTTGTTTTGATTGGATTCAACTTCCTCCAGTTTGTTTCTCTCTTTAGAGGGAACTTGTAATCTTGAGGTCTGAGTTTCCATGTCCTTGATTGTTCTGCCTGCAATGCCAACAAACTAAGACGAAACAAACTATTTATATACGACCGGCTACTCCACTAACCGAGTGGGAAATGAGGTCAGCTCAAACAACCAATGCTAAATATAACATGGAAGCTTTAAATAACACGCACTTAAACCCATGTATTTTTGGTCTGAGATTTTGACAGAATTTTATTAGAATATTGTAATCAGCAAATTGAAACGCCACGTTTGTAGTGGTCAACCTGTGATAGCGGAATAGGACAACAAACATTAAATATATGCAAGAGCGCTCGACGATTTGATTGGCGGAGGAACCCACGTGGTAAAGGTCAACTTCCGTGTCATTCTGCGAAAATGGCGGTGAGTTCGTATTCTTTTCGTTTTCATTGAAACAATTCAGTCATGTTACACATTGACACCCTTCCCTGTTGTTTCTTCTGCACGCGTGTTTATTCCCAGAATAGCACATTCAAATGAACCGTTTCTGTGCTAAATGTGTAACCATAGACGTAGTTTGCCAACTGTTTCGTGCGCCCCTTGTTAGCCGCGCAGAGCTAACTACGTTAGCGTGAATGTGATGGGCATGGGCATGTGTGTTTTCTGAAGGCTGTGTCTCTTGCGTTTGTAGGATAAAGAAAAGAAGAAGAAGGAGAGTATCTTTGATCTTTCAAAGTACATCGACAAACCAATTCGTGTAAAGTTTCAAGGAGGTCGAGAAGGTGTGCAATATTCTCGATAATTCTGCTAAACATGTCACCGTAACCCATCAGCGTAAATGTTTATTTAGACATTGAAGTCAACGCTTGCATGATTCACGCAGTTTCCACGTATTCTAACGATGGTCATGTTGTGTTAACAGCGAGTGGTGTTCTAAAGGGATTCGATCCCCTATTAAACCTGGTGTTGGATGGCACGATCGAATATATGCGTGGTAAGAGCATCGTCTTATGTAAAATGTTCATATTAAAAGTTGCATATTTAATAATAATAATAAGAAAGCCTAAGAAGAAGAAGAATAACAAATATCTCTCCTGTCCAGACCCAGATGACCAATTAAAGCTGACAGAAGACACAAGGCAGTTGGGACTGGTGGTGTGCAGAGGGACCTCAGTTGTGCTTATCTGTCCCCAGGATGGCATGGAGGCTATTCCTAACCCCTTCGTCCAGCAGCAGGACGGCTAAAATACAGCCCTGTCCCCTCTCTCCCTCTCATGCACACAGACATGTCACATCCTCATACATGCATATGTTTCATGAAATGTTCTTACTTTACAATTATTTCTTTCATAAATCATGTCGTAGTATTGATGCATGTGCATCCGAACTGGTATGTTGGTATTAAATATGCTTAAAAGCACTTCACTTTTTCTGTTTATACTTAAATTAAATTAAATCAAAAACATGTTTAAGTTGTACAGAAGCTATTTGGGCTTTGTACGCATTTGTTTTTTTAATCCAGAATAAGTACAGTTTTTACTGTTTTCTTGGTTTGTTTTTTTGATAAAATAAAATTCAAAAACTCAACTCTTTGTATTTTTCAGTTGTGCAAGTCTTGCTTTTTTCAGTTGTAGCCTGAGGCCAGGTAGTTTCATCCAAGAGGAAGCAAGGCATTTGATTATCTCTAGTGTGTATGGAGATGGAGGCTGCAGAGCTCTGAGGCACTCAAGCCTGTCTGCTCCCTGACAAAGAAGTATTTGTAGTTTTCACTGGAGCCTTGTAAGTGACTGCTCTAAGCAGGGTGGTAGGATGGCGTAAACCTATTTATTTGCATTAGGTTTTATTAGCTGACCTTTATGATATACTTCCGAACCCACTAGCAAACAAAATGTACTTTTGGGGAACATTAGTGTTTTGTGTGATCATTGTTTTTTCTTTTGCAAAAAAAGTACCAAATTAGAATATGCCATAAAAAACCTGTCTCCATATTAGTTATACTAAGAAGTTCATAGAAAGTTTCTAAATTTAGAAACAGACAGAGTAGCCTAATCTTGGTACATGTCTAGTGTTGTGAAGCAGCGGGTTACAGGGACGTGTAGCTCCTCCTCCGCTGTGCAGTCACTATCAATGGAGCACGACAAGCTAGAAGTGGGGGAATAGTTAATTGAACATAACGAGCCTTTATACTGCATATATTTTAGATCTACAATTCCTGTTCACTGGCGTTTGTATTTGGCAAAGGAGCACCTGTGTTGTTATTTGTGTTTGAGTTTAAGTTGACTCTGGGTGTTATTGTAAACAACACAAATGCCTATACACATGGGTGTAACCAAAAATATAGCCTGCTCAATGGATCAAGACCAGTGGGAGGGGGGTGGGAGGGGGTGATGGGCTCGCTCTACAAAAGGTGAGTCGCCCGTAGCGGTGACACGGCACGCCCCTTGGCAGGTGGAACAAATAGCGTACCTCTTTGCCCTGTCTGTTCTCTTCCATCCGTCTATGTCTTCTTGTATGGGACATTTCATCCTCCGAGAACTTCGACATCAACGGATAACTTCGAATGCGTACACGGGGACCAGCGACGGAAGCGGCCAGTGAGTTTTCTTTGTCGAATATCAAGCTGTTATTGTTGTTTTTTAACGTCTTGGGGTTATTCTATAATGCACCTGAGTAAATCACTGTGGCGTGCTGTGTCTCCAACACCTTTGGGACCTGGGGCTGTTTCATGTGCTGAAATACTTTACGCGTAGAGAGTTTTGTACTGAGGCTGTCAGACCTAGTTTCTGTGCGGATGGTAACATGGCCTCCCTGGTCTAGTTTACTCTCCCCCACCCCCAACCCAGACAACTCTGCCAAATTAATCTTTCAGCCGCAGTTAGCCTACTTTATGTATGTTGATTAGCATACTACTTGTTTATTAAATATGGGATACATCCCTGCAGTAGATCCAATAGTTTTCCAAGTTGGTGCCAATTTCTATTCTTTGCGTAAAGACCACCGCGCCCGTTATTGTTACGGACTTGGACGATACGCCAAATGCCCACAGGTGGTGTAATGCAGACGATGCTTACGTTTTACTGACAATAACAGCTTCCCTTTTACCTATCTATGACTGTCCGTTTGTTTTTGATGTCCTTAATTCATATTCTATAAAAAAGAAAATATTTATTATAGGCCAAAATAATATATAGCCTACATTGTCAGCAGTAGTATAGTTAATTTTACGCATTCTTCTAGGGCAAGTATGACATTCAGGACAGTGGAATGAGAGCTGTAAACTTGCTGCTGTAAAGCCAATATGACGGACAAGAAGGATGGAGGAAGCCAATGGTCCACTACAGGTGCTTCCTCTGCTCCCTCCAACCATGGCTCATACCGGACCGCCCTTCTCGCCTTCCTCCTCTTCTTCCTCCTCATTGGCGTCCTTGTGGGCGTGCTCGTTGGTGGGTGCAACCATAGTGACACAAAGTGACATACTTGTTCATGGCATAAATGTACACTTCTTTCTGTATCCATTTTAATGTCCCTTTCTACTCCTCCATTGCTAGCATACCTGGTGCAGGAGCAGCATTACTTTATGGAAACGGTGGAGTTGACGGGTCTGAAGTATAACTCTTCGCTGCAGGATGAAAGCTCTGCTTTCTCCATAGTACTATCCTCCATTCTGAAGACCAAGGTAATAGGCAAATAGTACCAGTAAGGGGGCGCTATATCGCCAACGTCCACTTTCCACAGTGTGTAAACTATCTTCTTTATCATTTATTTTTTGCAGATAAAAAATGTCTTCATCGCCTCATCAATATCACACCATTATATTGATTGTAATATTGTTGCCTATGGGTAAGTGAGAACCAGATGGTTTCAGTCAACAATTCAGTCAACAGTCAACAATCACGTCGACAAGAGTTCCACAGAAGCAGCCGTGAGCATGTGTGTCCTTGTCGTTCCAGTAACATCAATGAGGATGTGATGGCAACGTTTCGTCTGGTGTTCAGGGTTTCCAAGGCCTGGCGCTATTCTGATAACTTTGTCCAGGACTTGCTGAGGACTGGGCTTAGTTCAGCACTGCATGGAAAACCCATGGAGGTGCCTATGTTTGGCCAGATCAGTGTGATCCTCTTGCTGGGTACGGTGGCCGCAGTAGATTGTTCACAGCTTGAAGCTGTCTTGGAACAGCATGATCAAGGTCATGATTAAATTAACATTTGTCTTTTTGTCTGTTGTCAAGGGACCAGTGGGAAGTCCTTCTACTCAATTGGAGATGAGATGACTGGTGAGAATGAGTTATTCACAAAGTGTGCTTACTGTGTACTTAACATTCTTTACACCTTTTTAAAATATTTATCTGTCTGTCTGTCTGTCTGCCCGCCCATCACATTCATGTGTTTTGAATGGCTGCTTTTTTATGTATACACAAGAAACCTGAAACAAATCAGTGACTCTGTATTTATCTAGTGTAATACAAATGAAACAATTCCCCTATACTCCTTATTTCCTTAACAAACAATTCTACTCAATGATTTGCCCAGATGCTAACATGTTACTACTACATGTTTATTCACCTTCTCTGTCCCATGGCCGTGTCCCTGCAGCAAGGTGTCCTGACAAAACCTTCACCTGTGACAACGGGGAGTGTGTCACTAAATTCAACCCAGAGTGCGACTTCGTCACCGACTGCATGGACGGATCTGACGAAGCCCGGTGTTGTACGTAGCTATGGAAACTGCAAAAACAATCCATTCAAACAAAAGTGTAATCATTTCGATTTGTCGGCTTCATTTTTGTCTCACTTGCAGATGTAATTTATATGAATTTGATATTTATCCCCAAAGGGGAACTGGGTTGGCCATGCCCATAATCACACAACCTCACAGAGATGTGTACATTACATCACATTCCAAGAGGGCATAATCATTGCTCAGTACAACATATAAAAGTTAAAACACTGTGATAAAACATTTGATGTTAAAACAGTAAGAAAACATACAACAAACACCATGGCTACCAGAGCCTACAAGAATACAATTCACGTGTTGGCAATTTTAACAGCCGAAGGCACAAATTATTTCCTAAAACGCTCTGTGGAACATCTAGGCATTATTAAATGGCCACAAAAAGCACTTGTCAGATTAATATACAACACCGCAATGGAGGACTGTCCTGTTCAAGTACTGCCTCCCACCTTCAAAGGAATATTGACTAATTTTACCATTTCTCTGTACTCCTCTCTCCGGGCCCCAGCCTGCGGTATGCGGCCCGCCATGGGGAGTCGCGTGGTGGGCGGCATGGACGCCCGACGGGGGGAGCTGCCCTGGCAGGTCAGCCTGAGGCTCCAGGGACGCCACTCGTGTGGAGCCTCCATCATCAACGAGCGCTGGCTGGTCAGCGCGGCGCACTGCTTCGAGAGGTCCGTGCCCAGAGCTGTCATTTAGCAGACGCTTTTATCCAAAGGGACCGACAGTGAATGATTGTAGATACATGTCATTAAGGAGCAGGTAGGGGTTAGGCATCTTGCTCTAGGATGTCTACAGGTAGACTGGGCACATTGGGTACGAACCCAGAATCTTTCGGCTGGGAGTCAAACACCCTAAACACTATCCTGCCCCATGCCCGTATATATACATATATATTTTAATTGTCAATTAATAATAATATTAATAACACATTATATATTGTTATTATTGAAGTGTATTATTTAAAGTGTACATTCTTTCACCAAAAGACAATTCCTACTTATCCTACTTAATAATTATATCAAGGAGAATTCATAGGGCAAAGTTGCATCAATCGACACATCAAGTACCCATAACAAGTCAAGTACATCATCCCAACATCGCACAATATCTCATCCGCTCCGGTCGCAGGGACAACGACCCCAGGGAGTGGACAGCGCTAGTGGGGGCCAGCCTGGTGAGTGGAGAGGAGTCAGAGTCCAGGACCATTAACATCAAGTCCCTGGTGGTGTCCCCTGACTACAACCCCCAGACCACAGACAACGACGTGACCGTGCTGGAGCTGCAGACCCCGCTGACCTTCAGCCCGTACATCCAGCCGGTGTGCCTACCGGCCCCCTCCCACACCTTCACCCCCGGCCAGAACTGCTTGGTGTCCGGCTGGGGAGCGCTGAGCCAGTTCAACAGTGAGTCCGCCCATGGTGGAATACACACACACTCACACACGTATAGCACTTGTAGCAGACTTCTTAAATCTTACATGATTATCAATTATTATAAAATGTATACGTATCTTTTTTTAAATAATAGTGATAGTATTTATCTTGCTCACTCTAAAAATACTTATTATCATCATTGTTCTTGTATTTTAGCATGTTGAAATGTATCAATGCGTTCCTGTTTATTTCAGCTGAGGTCCCTCCTGCATTGCAGAAGGCAGTGGTAAAAATCATTGACTCCAAGGTGTGCAACAAGACCGCTGTCTACAGAGGAGCGGTCACTGACAACATGATGTGTGCTGGATTCCTGCAGGGCAAGGTGGACTCTTGTCAGGTTAGTGCTGGTGAATATGAAAAGAAACGTGAATGAAAGGTTCACTGAATACATGTTTCTTTCTTTCACAGAAATAGTGTGCCTATATAACGTGAAACTGAATGGCAGAAAAAAACTTTTTGCAGAGTTGTGTCAACGTGTGTGTGTGCGTGTGTAACCTTACACGTTTTCTCATGTTGGATGAAATACAGGGCGCAGCTTCTCAGCCCATTGTCCATGAGATATCAGCTCACATGTTCTGCCAAACAAACAACATATCCCTCACATGCTGCTTTCTATTAATACACCAAAGCTCATTCTCCCTTCTCCTTGCCTGAAGGTATACCTAATACATTTTGCTGCCAGTATGTCGCTTCTGGTGAAAGGTGGGACAAGATACTGCCTAGAGGAGGGATATCTTCACCAACCCACTCATTAGATTTCACAACATGGACACATTGTGGGAATTGTGGAAAGAAGAAGTAGCTACTAGAGTGCATCAAAGCTCTTTCTGCTCCACTCTTAATGGTATATGTTGGTGACTGCTTGATGAATCTGAACCATCCTGTCTTTGCTCTTCCAGGGGGACTCTGGAGGACCCCTGGTGTGTGAAGAGGCTCCTGGGAGGTTCTTCCTAGCCGGGGTGGTGAGCTGGGGGGTAGGCTGTGCCCAGATCAACAGGCCAGGGGTCTACTCCCGCGTCACCAGGCTCCGCAACTGGATCCTCAGCTACACAGAACACAACCTGGCCCATCCGCATCCTCTCCTCAGTCACACGGTGCCCGTGTCGCTGCCACAACAGGGGAACTTGAACCATCCACCACAACCAGAGGCTGTAGCCGTGGATGTTGCAGACCCGCCACACACCCCTGGTAACATCCACAAGTCATCAACTAAACCATTGATTCATCAGATTGTAAATCTAGAAGAATTGCACCACTCGTAAACACTATTTATGCAGTTGTGCAACATGGCAAACAAGCTATTTAACAAGCTAATTAATAAACGGGGCAGAAATATAAAATCCAGATCTATTTCTTCATCATCCTTAGGGAATTGGACAAACATCCTTAGGGAATGGTACAAACCAATGTATTTCATGGCCTGATACTTAGTAGTACCTCACTATCCATTGTGTCTGCCAGCCTTAAACTGCAGTGGGAACTTTCGGTGCAGTGCCAACTCTTGCATCAGCAAGATCAACCCGGAGTGTGATGGAGTCTCAGACTGCCCCAACCAAAGGGATGAACGAAACTGTGGTAGGTTACAAAAAATATCATCAACCAAATAAACCAATACTGTAGTAATCCGTTTCTTATTAATATTATAGGTTTGTTGTTTGTTTATCTTTCCTGCTTGTCGGAAAGGCCTGGTACGTTTTTTTTCTTCTAAATTAAGAAAATGGCTAAGACATAAAATAGTATGATGACTAAATCAGATAGTAAACACAAAGAAATGTCGAATGCAACAAAACTATTCACTGGGGGAGGCAAGAGAACCCAATTCTGAATTATACTTTTCTGCTTGTTTTAGACTGCGGCCTGCGCCCTGCGATAGGCTCCCAGAGGATTGTGGGAGGAGTTACAGCCCGTAGGGGGGAGTGGCCTTGGATTGGCAGTCTCCAGTACCAGAGGCTTCACCGCTGTGGTGCTACGTTAATACACAGCAAATGGTTACTCACTGCAGCACACTGCTTCAGAAGGTACCGCTTCACTACAAACCACACAAGAACACAAAAGCATAAATATAACAAATATATTACATTATTATTACTGGAAGCAAAGGTTTCCTTTGAGGTACCTAGGATGAATTCATACACTTTAAAACAAGCTATGATTTCAGTGGGATAGTAGTCTGCATTGACTTATATTTGACTAATGTTGCATATGGAAAACGGCACAGACAAACAGGTCAGATGGGAATTCTACAAATAATAAATCCTTGGGTGGGATTTGTAGCATCTGTATGTGCTTTCTACCAAATCTGCATATTAACTTAATTTCTCATTCCAACGTGGAAAGTGACTCCAGCCCAACCAGCTGGGCTGTCAGTCTGGGTTCAGTGCTGCGTTCAGGCGTGGGAGCCCTGGTCATCCCCATCCAGAGGGTCATCCTTCACCCGGCCTTCAACAGCACCAACATGGACCACGACGTGGCTCTGCTGGAGCTGTCCGTGCCGGCCCCCAGGTCCTACACCATCCAGTCTGTCTGTCTCCCCTCACCGGTCCATCATTTCCTGAAGAACGCAGAGTGTTACGTCGCTGGGTGGGGGTCCATGAGAGAAGGAGGTAAGGAGACTTTAGAGATGTATGGTACAGTCTGAGGACATATGTGTCGTAACTAGCTAACTCGCTAATAAAGACAAACTGACTTGCAAATCACGGCTGAGGGAAACTGTTGATGACTGCATTTAGGCGTTTCTTTAAGAAGAAATAAGAATGTGAACTCTTTGTTGCAACAGGTTCATTGACCAACCTGTTGCAGAAAGCTGTCGTGAACCTTATTGATCGAGCAGACTGCCTGCGGTCCTACGGCAGTGGATTGACTCCAAGCATGATGTGCGCTGGCTTTATGGAGGGAGGCAGGGACACCTGTCTGGTAAGATGAAATAACCCTTCTTCATAGTCTGGAGGCCGACTTGGCATCAAATGCATCTAAGTGGTGCGATTGTACACCAGTACCAATATGGTGAGATTATGGAGGCAGATTATGTTAGGGCTGAGAGGTTCGGAGTATGCTTTCCAAAGTGGATGATTAAGAGTTTCTCTTTTCCTGAGAGCGGTGAAGCATGAGTTTAAAGATGTGTTTTAGATGAAGACATTAACTAGATCAAAAATGACCACACGAATAGTTAGTAGTTGTGTGTTGAAATGATTAAATAATTAGAGCTCAGCAATTACAGGCAATGTTATTTTGAGAACACTGTTGCACTTAAGAGAGATGCTTATCTGACAGAAGAGGGAGAGTTCTTCTTTTATTCCTAAAACTACAGAGCTCCCTTTCTCACCCTCTTCCTCTTTGTAATCTTCTTATGTAAGTTAAACCGCAAGCATTCCTGTCTCGGTCAAAGCACCTGGCATCTCCCCTGCCATCCGTGTGACATTCTCCAGTAGTCTCTCTCTCTCTTACACACACACACACACACACACACACACACACATCACACACACACACACACACACTCTCTCTCTCTAGCTTTTCCTACTCAGAAATGTGACTCTTCCTTATAGTAGTAACTTGCCATTGCATAAATATATATACTGTATGTGGTCTAGAACAAAGGGTTTGAACCCCAATGTCCACAGTCTACCTGTAGGCATCCTTGAGCAAGATACGTAACCCCTAACTGCTCATTACATGTATCTAAAAAAAATTGCTTTGAATAAATGCGTCTGCTCAAATGTCAAAAACGTACAAAATAGTGATATAGGTTGTTTCTGTGAAGAAAGAAAGATGAATTGCATTTAGTATTTCCCTTAGGTTAGCCACTTAGAATAAAAGCGTCATCATATGCTTGTGCACACTTTATATTTTTTATTTAATACATTTTACATTTTTAATTCTCTATAGTATAATTTTCTTCTTTGCACCAAGATTCCTTACACATTCCTTACATGGGTAAACTTACTTGATTCTTTGTCCTCTCTCTTGACCACACAGGGGGATTCTGGTGGTCCTTTCACTTGCCGCCATGCTTCTGGTAATTGGTTCGTCGCCGGTATAACCAGCTGGGGACATGGATGTGGCCGCGCAGGCTACCCAGGAGTGTACACACGTGTGACGTCCATCAGGGAGTGGATCTCTACATACCTGCCTTTCTGAAGCAAAAACCGGGGAGAGAAAAATGCAGTTGATCCAAAAAAAAGGACCTGTTATTATTTCACAGGAGATGGTGGAATTCAACTTCATATTGTCTCCAGCGTGTTGCACTGTACGAGAGAACTATTTTTTCCTGCAAGTACAACGCCACGATACGCCGATGTCAACTTAAGTCTGTGATGCAAACGGGCAGGTTTCCATGGTTCTGGATGGGCTCGTATCTCCAGAATACTGACCGTGGTAGTCTACTGGTTCAAGGGTGCTGATTCTGTTACTGTGTAATCATTTGGCCAGTGACCACTTTCTCAGAAATGAACTGGAGCTCCAATGAGATGCCCTGGAAAAAACATCAACTGTGGTCTATGGACACTTAACTTGCACATGCACATTGTGTATTTATTTTGCAGTTATTTATTGTCCTGACTTACACATCAAGCTATGCAAATTCCATGTGTGTGTGTGTGGGGGGAGGGGAATGAAATATATGTGGTTCATTCACCTTTGTCTTTTTTGTATTCATGTTAATCACGGTTAAGATGAAACGGTTTTACTGGCCATTTAGCCTGATATGAATTTAGACATTAACAGGGTACTCGTATCGGTCATTGTTTTTAAAGGACTGTGCGAAAACAATAATCAAGGAATACATTTCCTTAAGAGAATTTATTGATTTTTCATGGTGGGGGGGATTTGTAGGGGGGTAACCCCCCCCTACAAATGTGGAGGTTTTGTGTTCCCACACATCTGATCAACAGTGCACACAGAGTTCAATACTGTCTGCACCTGGTGCACCAAGGCAATCCTGACTGAAACAAGCCCACTACTGTGCAGGGCAGCAGATAAAGTGACAGCAGGTCAGACAAAACAGTTTTGTTCCCCAAGGTGTACTACAGTATAGTCTCTTTGACTTCTGACTTCTGACCTGACATCACTTTTATTAAATGTTATTAAACCGGAAACCCTGCTAACAACACCATAATGAATGACTGCACTGCACAGTAATGGGCCTTTGACATCCATGCATGCGTGTGTCCGCATGCACAGTTGTGCGCGCACACACACACACATAAACTTAGTGACCAAAGAGTTGGCATCATGCTGATGCTGTTTAAGAGGATATGAGGACCGGGCACCTTTTGAACAGCTGGTTTTATGTTAAAGTGTATCACATGATCCAGCTGTACAGGTTCTGGAACAAAAGGGGCATTCACAGTCTGGTAGTGGCTTGATAGTAGCCTGGGCATAATGTTTTTGATGGGGCCATAATCTTTAGTAAGCACAAGTATAAATGTAAATATTGCGGCACAAACGTAATGGCACAGACAATTTTGTTACTTCCCAATTTCAATGATTACAGATCACATAGTTTACCACAAGGACGATTTTTCATAACAAAACTTAAACAATAGTTATACTTTCTGTAGTCCACAGAATAAAATGAAACCGCCCACCGCAACAGTGTAAAGGCTAGACTTTACAGGCGTTGATAGCCTGCCTGTGAGGTATTATCTCAGAGGTTGGTGGTATGCTTCAGCCAATATACACGGTGCACCGATCGAAGCATCAGCCGGTGCACCGATCGAAGCCTCAGCCAGAGCACCGAGTTCATGGATGGAGGTCAAGGGGCGGTTTCTTGGAGACGGCTGGGTGAGCAGAGGAGCTCAGGTACGTGATCTTTCCCTCTGCAACCGGGAGTTGTAGGCACGTGACACAGTATTCCAGGCATCCATATAGCGGTCCATACACATCGCAATACATTTCTAAAAGGAAAAAAAAAGTAACTTTGTAAAAGTACAATCATAAAACATACAGTAAGGTAAAACATATGACATTACACTACTAGACTTAATAGTCCAAGATGGTTACAGTGAGTGAGAGGTTAGGTAAGTCACTGGATAGTAATTGGACTTTTGGTCCACTTCTACTGGGAAGATCATACCTGTTCGGAGTTGTCCAGGGAGCTTCCGGGTTTACCTATACACTTCTTGAAGCATTTGTCTGTCATTCTCTGCAACATAAGTTCAGGTCTCAATTAATGTACGCATTTTACCATTGATTTATGGTGATACACTGCTACCAGAAAGGTCGTCGTAGCACACGAAATGCAATTACAACGAAAACGTTCGGGACACACGATGGCAGAACGACAAAACACACGTTAGCGTTAAGGTTATTCACTTGACAGAAAATGTGTATCGTTTACTTTACCTGCAATAGCTCCTGAGCATTAGCTACCGCAATCTGGACCTTTACTTGCTCCATAATGGTCCCAGTATCCATTTTTCCTCCTGCTCCACCCGCTGAGAAGTCTGAACCGAACCCGTCCATTTCTTGACGGTGTTAAACAAATGTAGGTTTTCTTTCTAAATGCACGTGTGTAGTGACCGGCTAGCAACACACCGCGCAGTTCGCTAATGTCCGATGCCCTTGAAAGCGCCGGAAGTGTCATGACGTATTTCCGTAATAACACATTTCGCATGGGAAGTGTAGTTTTTTTTGTAGTTGTTTCTGTCAACTTAGTCAAACTCAGTTATGAATAGTTATAACCATTAAAATACTTTTTATAATACCAATGGTCCAATTGATATTACCCATATACCTCCACTGCCGGTACCTAAACATAGTTGAACCAAATGCGTCATATAAATACAAAAAGCACGTCTGTATCTGGACAAAGACGTCTCATCAAACCATATATTTATATGCCACATGGTGGCGGTATGGTCTTCTGAATAACTCCGTAAGTAAGTTTTTAAAACTTTAATATTGTATATACTTTCAATCAACATTTGGGTGGTTACAATTGTCCATGGCCAGAATTAACCTAATAGTGTATAGTGTTCATACTGTTATAACCCAGGACTACTGTTGTTGTTGAATTTGGCCCATACATGTAGACAAGCATCAGACAACCCTCATTCAATGGATTATTCTCCTTTTCTCAGGATGACCTCACTTAGAAAACCACCTGCTGTATGTGAATGAATGTGCATACTACAGTAGGGGAAACAATGGAGTAGCCGTTGCTGTCCTCTAAACTGCCACGCTCTCAATTATTTGACGCAATGCTTGGGGGAGCCAAAAATGTGGGGGGTCTGATTGGCAGCAAGCCTGCTTAAGGGTAATTAACACACAGGCGCACGCACGCACGCACACACACACACACACACACACACACACACACACACACACACACACACACAAAGCATTTGGACAGGACCGTCTGTCTTGAAACTGTGAAGTGGATAGGGAATATAGGGTGTTGTTAAAGTCTGTTAACCGTAGATTACAATCATGAGTTCATTGAACTAATCTTCTTATATTCGTAATCTCCTTTTGGCACACTTGTGTGTAAAGAATTTGGCTTTACTGTAATGAGCTGCTATATAAGACGGCTTCAGTGGACATTGACAACCACGGTTTTTGGGAATGTGAATTGCATTGTGCTTATGAGCACCATATTATGATGAGTTGAATTTAATTGTGTGGCATTGGAGAACATTATCGTACCATCCTAAATGAAGCATAGGCCCTGAATGTAAACACCATGTAACGGACAATGAACATAATAATAAAGGCTTTTGAACTTATTTTGAACTCCTCACAACACTGTCTGACTATCTAACAACAGCAGCCACAGTTTATCTTCTAAAGCAGTTGTTGAGTGACAAAGAGATAGAGGGGGGGGGGGGGGGGGGGGGGGGGGGAGGAGAGGGGAGGG
>OOFB01015602.1:34436-45197 GCA_900323305.1 Trachyrincus murrayi | reverse complement strand
GGGGGGGGGGGGGGGGGGGGGGGGGGGGGGGGGGGGGGGGGGGGGGGGCTCAATTCTCACTTGCCACACCTTGAACAGTCAATGAGGAGAGGCTAGGTGCCCAGACGTCGTAGAGCGTTCAGAAAATGCTACCTTTTTCCGGGAGGGGTTTGTGTTCTCAATGAAGATTTGAATGAAAGCATTTTGTCGTATTCTAGATGGGGCTTTGGATTGATGTGGTTTGTATAATGTGTATTTTAGCAGACCGGTTAGAACCGGTGTACCGTGTTGGATGACAGTGTAAATCACTGGGGATTAATTCATGGATACGGATGGCCGTGACTGTTTCAAATTAGTTTTAGTTTTTTAAGAAAAAACCCATTTTCCCTCATAAACATGAGTAAAAGAAAATGGTTTGTTCCAGAATGGAAAAAAATTGCCTAAAAACTGATATTTTAAAATATGGATTGCAGGAAAAGAACACAGTGACAAAATGACATTAGTCATAAAGTACTACACAAATACATTGATTTTGCCAAAATAGTTTTGGAATAAAACTACTCATATAGTCTGTACTTATCTCCTGGAATACACTACATTTTACACTGACTTAGCTATGAAATATGAGCATGTATGATGGAAAAAAGGGAGAAAAATAACGTATGTATATACGATGTTGCCACAAGACTTTGTCGATGCTCAAAGCATGTTACGAATTGCACTACTACAACGGTATTTCATTTCAACACTGAAATAAGTAGGCCTATTTGTATTTCTAGTTGCTACGGTTTAGCTGAGTCAGTCAGGTAGAAAATAGAAACCTCTGTTATGTGAAAATAGTCTCTGGATGGGGCTGCCTCTCGTCCCTTTCAGAAGAGGAAACTGTCACCTGGGCCTTTATTGAAATCAGTGATACTTCTGGATGAAGTCTTACAAAACATCTTTCTCAACTGCTTTTTGTTAAACATTTTGAGTTTTGTTGCGTCACCTGTGGGTTTACTGTGGAGAATCACTGGACCATATAAACCTTGGTGAATGGTTTGATTGTTTGAAACAAATTCACCCATAAAATTACCACTGACGTATAACAAAAGTATGGGTTTCCAGGAAATTGACTGACGAGCATTTTTTTTCTTCTTTAACCAAACATGTTTTTTCAGGAAAATTCGGAAACTGTATTTGGATTTTCTTTGTTACCCTTGTGCCCACAGACCAACAAGCAAGCTACAGGTCTGTCTGCCAAAAAAACACCAATGGAAATGCAAGGAGGACCCGGCAGCGACTCTGTGGTTGTGTTAACTGGTTGTTCAGTGGTAGGAACTGTGCAGTTGTCATTTGTATTTTGGGATGTTTGGTTCCTTGTGTGTAAAACAGGCAGCTCTCTGAATGGCTTCAACCCGAAGCCCTTATCCGTTTAAGTAACCCCTGATGATGGAAGCTGGAAGTTGGGGGGGTGGAGCTTCAGGGTAGCCACGCCTCTCCTGAAACCCCGCCCACTATGTTGCCGTATTCACAAGTCGGAAGCTGGGAGCGTTCACATGCAATTATAGTCGGAAGAAAGAAGGTTTCTTACCTTAAACCACATTTGTCACTTCACAAATTGTTTATTTTGAAAGTGACTCCCAAGTTTTCATTTTTTGTTCTCCACCATTATGATTGCTGATGTCACAACTTGGCCACATATTCAATAGCCCTTAAGTATCCGACTTGGTTGACCACTAAAAACGGATGTGTCCGATATTTCCGATACATGAACTAGAACGTTGTTAGGGGCTGGGCTACACATGTAGCTCCGCCCATATTCTGCAACCAAACTTCCAGCTTGCATTGAGGGGCTTCTTGATTTGTTGGCACACTTATTGGGGAGTGGCCAAAGTCCCTGCTCTGGGTGCAGGGGTGGAGCCTGTAAACTAAGTAGCTAGTCAAAGTCATGTGACGTGACTATGGACGGCTTGCATGCTGACATTTATCCCGCTCTTTACTGAATCAGCCATCTTTGTAGAGTGTTAATATTGCGCCGTTAGGACAAAAAAAATAATTAAACAGACATAACTTAGAGAACAGCAGCTTTAATTAGCAACAAATGCAGTGTTCATTTTTTTCAGATTTGAGTCTTTAATTTCTTCCTTGCTCTCGGGGGTCCGTGTGCACACACACACTGGTCGCGAGGAAAAAGGCTAACTAGCTAACAGATAGGACGAGACGTCAGTTAAACTGTCAGGCGTGGTTCTGGCTTGTAGTACTTTCTCTGCAGTAAAAAAAAGTTGTAACATTAAACTTTTTCTTTTTTGATTTTTATATTTATCATTTTTTTATGTATATTTGTTTTTTAAAAAAGGTAATAAAACACAATATTTGAACCTGTGTCGGTGACTTTGTGGCTATCGTATATGGTGCTGCTGTAATGTACCATGCAGGCTAACTGAATAACACTAATAGAAAAATACATACACAAATGGACAATTCTAATTATGGAATGTGACGTTTTAGCGATTCATATTATACACTTATATTTACATCATTGGTATCCTCTCCTAAGAGAAACCATTTGGTACATGTTCCATAATATTCACAGTAAAAGTAGAAAATAAAGTGTATTTTTCAATGATTTTCTGGACAAAGGGACAATAGTAAACGGACATTGTTACCAATCATTTTTGACCCACTGCTTAAAGAAAAGGCAAACTTCCAACAAACCACAGTGACATTCTGTAGCGTATTACTGTGCAATGTACAGACCTAGTTATACTGGGTGCAGAACTACACGAAAATACAACAAGGAACAGCAGAGAAAATAGGAGGCATTATTTCTCCAAACAGCTTTCATTTTTCTCCCGTCCTAATGCTCCTTACAGAGGTTTAAACTACCAACTGTCATTCTGACAGTTAGCAGTCATAAATGGCACTGTGCCTAGCCACAGCCTTAAAACAATCACATCCCTGTTTTCAGACACAACCAATACTCATATTTCATGAAGAGATTTCACCAGAGTGGAAACTAATGTCCACACTCTTTCCTCAACGTCACGTTGGTTGTGAATTTCCAAGCCCTTGAAATACGAAAGTGACGGGAAGTTTATGCCCGGACAAAAAGAATGAATAAAGAGCTATACAAGTTCTAACACAAGCTTTAGTTTAGTTTCAGCCCAGGATTTAAAAGTGTAAAAGAGCGCGTCCGAGCGCGTCCAATCACGTCACAGCTTCGCTTGACGTTCTAAAACCAACGGAATCCAAATTGGCAACGGCTTCCTTCATTTCTAAACCCAATACATGTTTTATGAGTTAAATGTGCTGAACTCCTGTCTGTCTGTGGGCTGGCTGTATCTCAAACGCCCAACCTAGCGTGCAGCGCTTTGCTGAAAGCGCATCATGTGTTGACCGTTTTAGAGTTCAGGTTTCCCGAAACCTGGGTTTTTCCCCCCCCACCTTGGTCTTGTGGTTCTAGTGCCTTCACAGGTCCTCGTCATCCTCACCGACCATGGTGCCCAGGTCCTTGTCCTTGTCCTTTCGCACGACGCTATCAGAGACAAACTCCTTCTGCTGCTCCTCCAGCTCTCGCAGCTCCCCCTGCAGGCGCTCCAGGTGCACTGCACGCCGGTTGCGCAGTATTCTGCCCGGGAACGGGTTCATCACGCTGAAGGCGATGCTCGTCAGCTTCCTGTTTGGGGGTTTGAGTATATGCAAATGAACAATGTTTACCTTTCCTCCGTGTTGCCTGCACCCAGATCTCCCCGCTACTTTTGTCTGCTAGATGATGCAAAACGCGTCATCCGCCATCTTACCTCAACTCCACCATCATGGAGTTGGGGTAAGATTTTGCATCACTGCTGAGCTGTGCCCCAGAGACACAGAGAGCATCGGCAACAACTGCAGGCGTTATTCACACTATATCCCTAATGCAGATAAGATAGGGATAAGGTTGAAAAGCAGCATGGTTATGGTAGGTCAATTAATGACTAGCTGCAGTGTAACATACTGCAAATGCATAGCTGATTGTTATGACTATTTATTTACATTTTGTTACTATTCCCCAGTAGGTAAGCCTACTAATAACACACTTATCCCATTTAAACCTCCATGGCCATCCCATATGGGTGATACAGTGGCTTGTGTTTGTGCTGAGTAGCTGCTCTCATCAGTAGACAACAGTGAACTCTCTCAGGCCCAACATGTCTGGCAGCTGTGAATTATACATGGAGATGTCTGCCTCTGGTCTCTGGTAAAAATAGAGGCGCAGTCGAGCTGACTGCGAGAAACTCGCTGGAGGAAATAGGACCAGCAGAGCGATAGTTAGACGGTGCCCTCCATAATAGAAACGCCAACCTCCCCCCCATGATACAGCAGAGAAAGACAACAGTCTAAAAACAGCCTGCCTTAGGCCCTATATGCTGTGGCCCATTACCATAGTTCCCATGAGCAAGGCCACTCTGGCCACCCCGAGGCGTCGCATGGTAGCTTATATTTAGCGGGTGTTAATGGATTGGTATGATGCGACCTCCTACCTGCCGTCAGTCACGGTCTTGGTGAAGAAGCGAAGGTATTGGTAGATCTCCACGTTGTCGTGGATCTTCAGGATGTCCTCCTCTTTGTATTTGAACAGTGCCAGAGCGTAGCGGAATAACACCTGTGAAAGAAACCAAAAAGAAAAATGTTACGAATTTGTCGTAAATGATGACTAATGAATGAATTGTGAGCGACCTAACAACCAAATGTATTTCATCAAGTGCAATACAAATGTTGAATCACAAAATAAAATGGCAGTTCAATTAATTAATTAGACTGGAAGTTCCATTTACAGTTAAAGAGCAATGTAACACACTAATTGGCTCAAACGCACGTGGCGCTAAATTGAGCCCAATCAGAAACAAAACGTTGTCGACTTTAAGTAGAAGAGACAAACGAAAACGATCCACCATTTTACTCTTCAGCTATTCAGCAGACGCCTATGCAAAGTAACCTACAGTGCATTCAGATTTGTGTCATTAAAGAGCAGGTGGGGGTTGTTAGGGCATCTTGCTCAAGGACACCTGCGAGGCAGACTGCAGGCACGGTTCGCCTGCGTACATAGTGCCAAGATGAGACGGTACTTTATTCATCCCAGATGTGAAATTCGGGTGCCACAGCAGAAAGTACATAAGTGTCTCAGTGACTAAAGTGTCCAGTATCTGCTCACTCTACTTTATTGACCGTTGGGTTAGGGTTGTTGAAGCGGGAGCGGGGTCCCCACCTTGGTGCCCTCGTAGAGGAAGGCGTCCCAGACCCTCAGCAGGATGTCGCTGGGCAGACTCTCCACGAAGCCCACCAGGAACCAGTTGAAGGTGATGAGGGACACGTCGATGGCGTGCTCCTCAAAGTGGGCCGCCAGCCTGGGCAGCTTCTCCGCCATGAAGTCCTTCAGCGCCCGCTGGTCTGCCTTTGATCATTCAATCAAACTTTATTCATAGGACGCCTTTCATGCAAAACTGCTGCAATGCAAAGTGCTTCACGGGGGAGCTAACACAACGAGGGCAAGAAACACGTTTAAAAGTTTAACTGTGAAATAACAATACAAACTCTGACAATCACAGAGATTTGAGAGGTAGATTCAAACAAAAAAGATGACACAGTAGTACTACTATAGGGAAGACAAAGGAAAAGAAGTTAAAACCCATAGTAACCAATATTCTATAAGGAGTGACGGGTAGCGTTTGTCAAAAGGAATATTCCCTAACCCTTTCTTAATTAGTGGACAGAGGCTGCTAGGGAGTAGGCTAAGCGGTAGTAGTGTCTCCTCTCGGGTCTGCGTGGTGGTGGTGGTGGTGGTGTCTGTGTTTTATAGGTGGTGCTGACCTGCGAGGCCACCAGATTCTTGGTGTAGTAATCCTGGGGCATGATGACCTCCGCCACGGCCACCAGACACCAGAAGGCCTCCTCCTCGTCCTGCAGGACCAGCAGGCCGATGGCCGCTAGCCTGGACCACACGGGGAGAGCCTCGGTCAGTTAGCAGCATTAGCTTGATATCGTTATATGGCGTCATGGAGCAGGTGCTTCAAGCCGAGGCGACGTCAAAGTGAGGCCCGAGAACAATCTAAGTAATACATTCTAAAGTAACTAAAGAAAATAGTTCTCTAATAGTTACTTTAGAGATAGAACATTTCTCTGTTTACCCACACCAGGGGACGCTCCATGATGAGTTTACACACCAGAAGTCTATTGTCTATATGTCTATTGTATAAACTATTGTATACAACTTATTATTTTTTTTAATACTGGTATTATCTGAACGCTGGTATTATCGGTTTCTTACTGCAGCTCTTGGTTAAATGCATCGTCAAAATAAATCACAAACACAACTTCTGTTGTAGGCTACGATAGAAATGAGTTGGTTTGATTGACAAGCGGTGCCAGAGAAGTCGCGCTGTGCTTTATGAACACCGATGAAATGTTTACGCAAGGAGGTCCGGAGCAGAGCGTCTCAAATAGTCAAATAGAAACAGGCCGAGCAGCAATGCCAACGCCAGCGAAGCTCCGGCACTTGAGTTTCGACTTCACAACTGATCCAAACAGGTGTGCTTTTTTTTTTGGCGCAGACGCTTGCTCTCGGACGGTACGGGGAGGGTGTCGATTTCACTTTGTTGAGATGTTCCCGGAAGATGTTCAGATCTTTTTTTTTGTGGTGTATTTTTTTTCCCCCCACATACCTGTTGAGTCCCTGGCAGTAGCCAATCGTAGGGTTCTGCCAAGAGAAGGCCAATAAGATGCGTTGGAGCTTCTGGAGGGCGGGGCTGGAGGGGGAGGAGAAGTACTTATTGGTCGTGAGGGTGCGGTGGAGGTCCAGTTGGATCTGTCTGGCCGTGGAGTGGGGTGACGTGCGACTCTTCTCACACAGCTAGAGCCAGGAGCAGAGGAGCACCACGATGACGCACTACATATTCAGCTGCTTTTAACTTAACTGTAAGAAATCCTGAATTCTGTAGTTTCACGCGTACATTGTGCCATGTAAAGTAATAGAGTTCTTTACATCAAATTGAATTATGTAATTTTATAATAAAATATATTATATGAAATATATATGATATTAATTAAATACAATAAATATGAATACAATATTTATGACATTTCAAATTTCTAATAAATATATTATATTACAATATATGATATTATTACATCAGCCCTGTTCACAGTTATGTTATAATGTGTTACATTTGATTCTATATGATATTATTATTATTATTGTTAGCGATGTTACCTGTTCGTAGCGGTGTGGGTGTTGCTCTCGTATGGTGAGAGTTCTGGCCCGTACGATCCAGCGCCAGACCAGCTGGCGGTACTCCCGTGGGACGCCCGCCCTCAACAGGTTCTTGAGCTCCGGCGAGGAGCAAATGTCGTCGTCACAGCGACCAGCGAGATACTGGCACCATCGGCCCAACAGAGGTCTGTCGCCGGCATCCTGCAGTTACACAAACATACCAGCAGAGCGATGACACCGATACCATCTTTACTGGGATTATATTACAGCAACACTGCAATTTTGAAAGCAAAAATGCTTTCATAATATCAGAAATAATGTAATATTTTTCTTACACAGAAATATATGAAATTACTGAAATATATTTAAAAAAAATATTTCTCTTTCTTTCTCTTTCGCTTTCTGTTTCTTTAGCACCGTGCTCCAAAGAAGACTTTCATGTTATGAATGCTTGTAGCTCAAAAGACTCCTAGTTTATAAACTACTTAGATCTAGACTTTTTAATCCGACCAGAAAGGTACGGACTGAAGGCTGACCTGATACAGCAGGTTGTTGGAGCGGATCTCCAGGGCTTGGATCTTAGCTAGCAGCTTTATGTCTTCCACCTCGTAGTCCGGAAGAATCTTGAAACCATAATCGTCATGGTCCAACGGAGGGGCACTGCACATACCAGATACATATGAGCTAATGAACAAGATACATGCTAGATAGTGAACAAGATACACGCTAGGTATTTTCGACGGGCTTGGTAAATACTGTTAATTGACAAATGTTACAGTTTATCCTACAATATACTACTCTTGTCTACTAATGGTATACCCTTATACCGTTACCATTATCATTCATTTTAATAAATGATACACGTGAAAAAATAGGAGTTGTAGTTGTAATCCACAGGATTCGATTCACAGCGACCAAACAGTGGTTTTCAGATTCTGATTACTTCATTGATATTGATCCCATGGGAATTTGTATCCGTTACCATTGCTCTAGTTTGACAGTGGTCGTCAGGTCTCCATGCAGAGCGTCCTCGATCAGCTTGCGGACCGCCCCCCGCTGGGCCGAGTCCAGGGTCTTGTTCTCCTGAAGCCGCTGCAGTACGCCCAGGTAGCGGCTCTCCTTCTGGCAGCTGCTGGCCTCCAGGTATGCACACTGGGGCCAAGCAGAGGAGAAGAAGCACAGAGCTTGAAGAAATGTAAAGGTATATACCTTTACATTTCGTCAAGCTCTGCAACAGTATAACCCGGTGTTTCCCAAACTTGTTCGGGCCCCTTGTTTAGGTCTGAAAATCCGTGCGACCCCCCCAACTTGAATCTGCTTCCTCACACATCATTGACGGGCCTTTACGAGACCTTAAAGGGACTACGTGTAGGATTGTAATTTAGGTTGTAATTGAACTTAAAAAATGAGACCTTCCCCAGCTCTCTCTCCGTTGCATAGAACAGCCTGTGGGCTGATTTCTATTATATTTGAACCCGGACGGTTTTACCAGGAAAAAGGAAGGAAATGACGTCTGAGCCCGGATAATGGCAAAAATGTCTGTTCTTTCATAACTTTAATTTGTATGTGTATTTATGATTATAACTAACATTAGTTTATGATTGTTATTGTCTCAACCCACGGAGCTTGCGCTCCAGTTCACTTATCGGCCAAAGGGGCCAGTAATGAGAAGGAATTTCTGATTCTTACACATAGTACCTTTAAATTATTCATATCCTTTTTTGATCTATGGCTTACAAGTCAACAATCTCCTGTGTGGCGTCCCGACCCACAGGCTGGGAAACCTTGGAGTGGAGTGTGTGTCGTTGGTGGCTGTGGGGCGTTGGCCAATCAAGGCCCACAGGTTAAACCAGCCACCAGCACACACACTCAGGAGGAGCGCTAGCATGTCAGCACGTAGCACCTGCTCTACCTGCAAAACCATTCTTAAACTCTGCAATAAACCGGTTTTAATCATCGTCTGCCTGTGTCCTGGTGTTGGAGGAGCCCTGAACAGCCACAGTAGTGGCAGGTAGCAGGGTCGACTGCTACACTTGGCTTCACTGTAACAGACCTGAACAGAGTTCGGGGGAAGATGACTTGAACCAATGACCTTGACCGGCCTCACCTTGACCATCAGGCTCTTCTCCTGCTCAGAGCTCTTCCTCCACAACTTGGTCAGCTGGTAGATCTCAGAGTTCAGGAAATTGTTCTGAGTCTTGTAGGCGGCAATGTCGTCCTGGCACACACAAGGAGAGCGCAGCAAAGAGTTCAGTAGATGATTTATTTATAGGAGTGTTTAGAGAACTGGAGTGGAGTCGACATTTAATCCAATTTGGAACTCAGTGGGACAAAACATCCCATTTCTCATGATCAATTCACTCTCACCCTCTAATCACTGTCAAACTCGCATTCTTTTTAGTTTACTTTTCTATAAATGCTCTGATATATTTTTTTATAGCCACAGGATTAATATAACTTATAATATTACTTGGTCCTCATGACTACAGACTAAACCAAGATTGAAGATGTAAAACTCACGATGTAAAGGGCTTTGAGTGCCTTGAGAAACGCCACGTAAAATGCAATTAATTACTATTACTATTATTATTATTATTATAGGATCACAACACTTCAGTATTGATTTAGAGTTTAGAGGAAGATGTGTGTGCGATGCATGGTAGACGATGTCCGAGCCAAGATGGCCGCTTCACCTTGAGGTTCTCGTTGTTCTCCTGAAGCTGACTGCATGTCTGTGCCTGCAGGCCGTTGGAGGTGGAGACGTTGCGTCGCGGGTCGGCCATACACATAGACAACTGGTCGGAGATCTTCAGGATCACCTGGCACGAGAAAGAAAATAAAGCTACATCTTCCTGTGTTTCCTGTGTTGAATCTAGGGAGCACTTTGAGGTGTACTCTGTGTGGAATCTTTGGATGCACTCGGTTGAGATGTTAGGAACAAGGAGATGGACGCTGAGTTTTTACCTCCTGCTTGGCATTGTTCTTCTCGATCAACATGTGGACGTTCTCCTGGAGATCGGCCACCTGCGTGTGGATATCGTCAAAAACGTTAGGGTGGGTTGACTCCCGGCCCAAGGGTTCTGGTTTTGACTCCTCAATGACCGCGGTCCACCTGAAGGCACCCTTGAGCAAGATGCCTAACGGCTCACCAATGACGTGTCTAAGGAAGTGGTCCAGTGTTGAGCCTTGAGACCGATTAAACATTCATTCATTCTTTCCATGGTACACCTGGTACACACACATGGCAACCTGCTAGTTGCTCTTCAAGGCCTCAAACACACAAGGTATGCTGCTATCAGGTCTTTTATGCTGCTAGCAGGTCTCTCTTGCAAAAAGAGCTGCTTAACCTCAATGAGACTTCCTGAATAAACAAAGGTATGGAGTGTGTGTGGTTGGTGGCTGGTTAAAGCAGCCTCACCCAGCCCCAGAGTCTAAGCAGGCGGGTTAGAGCGGTGAGTGTCCTATAATGTGTGACTTATGTGAATCCCTATGAAACTGTAACTGTGGGCGTTAATGCACAAATTAAAGTTGCCTTGACCTGGGAGTCCCTCTCG
>OOFB01015594.1:8281-21770 GCA_900323305.1 Trachyrincus murrayi | reverse complement strand
TCTCTTTCCCCATCTCTCTCCAGCTCCCTCTCTCTCTCCCCATCTCTCTCTCAATTTCTTTCTCCATCTCTCTCCAGCTCTCTCTCTCTCTCCCCATCTCTCTCTCAATTTATTTCTCCATCTCTTTCTCCATCTCTCTCCAGCTCCATCTCTTTCTCCATCTCTCTCCATCTCCCTCTCTCTCTCTCTACCCATCGCTCTCTCAATTTCTCTCTCCCCATCTCGCTCCATTTCTCAATCTCTCTTGATCTCGATCTCGAACTCTCATTCCTGTGGTTAAATGTTTGACAAAAAGGAATCTATACAATCAATGTGTATTGTTTCCTAGCCAATATTTATTAGCAATAAAAAAGGAAAGGAGAAATGAAGAAACAAACCTGGACAGCGTCCACATGTAAATGAATGGCTTGTTAAATCAGATATATGATTTAAATTACTAAAACTCTGTTGTGTTGAACATAACTACAAATAAATACATTCCACAATAACGTTTGAGGACTAGTCCGAGAAGGAAGAGTTGATTTTGCTACCAAAGTAACATCTCGGATTACCACAAATTCTACAACTGACAGAATAGATGGAAATTATCGCATTGGGTTTTATTTTACATTTTATTTTCCTGAAAATGTTATATGAATTTTTTTACATTTTTCTTACATTTTAAACATTCCATTGTTACATGTTTTGTGTTCTACTTTAAAAAATACAGAGTTTCCGGAATATTCACTCAAATACCATCCATTAAAAAAAACACTCAAAACGGGTAGAAAGATACCTTTTAAAAAGCAGAAAAATAAATAAAATATTCATATAAAAAAATAATCTCTTACAAAATATATTCTATCGACGTCAAAGTCGTGCAGATTTTTACGTCTGGCTCGTCGTGTCGGGCTCCGGCTGTGGGGGTCGCCGGTCTCGTTTCTCGGTCAAAACCACCTCTAGGATCTCTCCGGATAACTAGCAGCAAACTGGGAGGGGAGAAACACTACTGCACAATACTACCGTGGACTCTTCAGTAGGGGAACACTCTTTATCACGTATGATAAATCTCTCTTTATCACGTATGATTTGAGATGCAGAGAACTGGGGTCAATTGTTGAACACAAATGAGATTCCTTGTTATATTCCATGTTATATGACATGCATGCAGCTCCAGTGTTTAAAGTTATGTCATCACAAAAAAAAGAATTAACTGAAAAGTCTAAAGCGGTTCTTATGTTTGTCTACCACGGGAAAACAGCCAGATTTAGTCAATCGTGAATTCGGAAGTAGATCAGTAGTACTTTTGTTCTTGTTTCATTAATAAATTATTATTAGTCAAGATCCTATGCCTGAAAATATTAAAAGAAAAACGTCTCTACCGCAGTTTGAGGCACTTTAACTCCAGAAGGGTCCATGACGCATCAACCAAACAATAATATACAAACACGCTCCACAGTTTACATTCTACTTTAAATATTGAGGCCGTCTGGTCCATGGCTGGTGGTCCGTCCGGTGCGGTGGTAGATATCCAACATCTACCTGCAGGGCAACCTGCTCTCCTGGGGACACGCGGCCTACATCTAGTTCAACACATAGTGTGGTGCTCTGATAGTGAAGACCAAAATCTGCACGTTTTCCATCCATCCATCGTCTTCTCCAGGTTAGGGTTGCAGGGGGGGGGGGGGGGGCGTGTCAGGGGGGCCAGTAGACCAGCCCAGGTGTCCCTTTCCCCGGCCATGTTTCCCACCGCAGTAAAAACGTTTTTCCGCACCCCCACCACCACCACCACCCCTCACCACCACCCCTCACCACCACTCCCTCGCCAAGATCCGCGGCCTCCCAATAAACACCTCTGCGTATTTATCTATTTGCACGTGTACATCTGTGTCCTCTCGCTGCACGTGTTGCACTTGACGTAGCAGCACCACAGGAACTTGCAGTTGCACTGCCAGACCCGCGAGTACTGGTGCGTGTCGTAGCCCCGGCCGCAGCACAGCAGGTCGCAGCTGTCCGACTGCAGCGCCGTCTTATTGCAGAGGCGGCCCTGGGTGCCGGCGCTGCCCGTCTGCGGGTCCGCCTCGCAGTAGTTGGGCGAGCGCTCGATGTACACCAGCTCGCCGTCCGTGGGCTTGCGGTACGAGTGCGGCTTCTTGATCTTCAGGAAGGCCGGCCGCTTGTTGCGGCTGGCGCGCACCGGCTCCACGTGGACCGCCTGGCCGTACTTGTCCTTCAGCAGGAAGCCCAGCTGGCGGAACTTGGGCAGCGTGGTCCAGCAGGTCTTGGTGGTGCAGGAGCCCGACACGCCGTGGCACTTGCACTCCAGACGCATGCCCTTCTCCAGCATCTGGGGAGAGGGAGACACGGATACTTAAGTGTTTCGATACACGTGTGGATCTTTGCACGTCTTTGCACGGATCTTTGCACGAGAGGCAGGGGTAAGATTTGAGAAGCATACGGGCTTGATAGTAACTTGGCTTGTCAATACGCACATCCACGCCCCTCGCCCGCTCTCGTTGCCTCGCCCCTCGCCCGCTCTCGTTGCCTCGCCCCTCGCCCGCTCTAGTTGCCTCTTGTGGGAGTTTACAGCGTTGTCGATCAGAAGTACTTAAAACCAGGAGATGAAACTCAACAGGAGTCTCACTGAAGTTCAACCTTTGTCCCACCCCGCCGTGCTCCAGCGTTGTTTCAGACAGCGTGGTCATGAGTCATTGGAACAAATACAACACGCAAAGTTAAAAACAACTCCTCACTTGAACTGCTAATATTTGAACGTGGCTGGAGTGGACTTGATCATCAAAATCAAACGTCAGACATGGGCGTTACCACTCAGAGGTAATATATCAAATGTAAACTCAAGGTCTCATACCTACTATTTCCTATTTAGTCATTTAGTCACATTTAGGAGACAATTTTATCCAAAGTGACTTACAGTACATTTTTTTAGATATAGTCATGAATGAGCAGGGACGGGGGGGTTGTCTGTAGGTAGGGGTGCATCCATAGAGAACGCTGCTTCAATTTTAATAAACACAGTAAAACAAAGTGGAAACACCATAAATAAAGAAAAATAGGAAAAAGTTTCCCGTGCCATTCAAGCACAACGTGGTGTGCGGGGGGGAAGATTAACTTGTGTTAACGCTTCCATCAAACAAAGCAATTTACTTTCTCCTCACCGCAGCACCGATGGAGACTGCCAGTGCTGAGGGCCTTTTCAAAGTTAGCCAGGAACTTAGTTTGGTGTGGTTGGCAGAATACCCCCCCACACACACACACACACACACGCACACACTCGCTCTTTCTTTTTCTCTCTCTCACACACACACACACACACACACACACACACACACACACTCCAGTTCTGGGCTGAATGACATCGGCAAACCCCGCTTCCTCCTCATGTGAGACAGAGACAGAGAGAGAGAGAGAGATAGAGAGACAGAGAGAGAGAGAGAGAAAGCGAGCGAGGCGGGCGAGAGAGGCTGCATAATGACATTAAAACAGCCTCACGAATCTTTGTTTTGTTTTTTTCTTCTCCTTTTTAAGTTATTCCCTCCTTCAGACATGCTGGAGTCTCGAGGGTAATTGTCAGATTCCCTTGGGAGGTAAAGGGCTTAGCACGGCCATGCCCCCGCGGCCTGGCAGCCGGTTAACACACTGGGTTCAGTGGTGTGCGGTGCCCGTGAAACCAGCACCACCACCACCACCACCACCACCAGCACCATCACCACCACCACCACCAGCACCACCACCACCAGCCAAAATCAAAACACAAAACAAGGACTACCTGGGTAATTACAGGGAGAAATATGTGCTCTCGTATGTTTAGAGAGTGTACATGAATTCCTGACTTAGTCCCTGGATACACACACACTCGCAAACACACACACACACACACACACACACACACTGTTGAAAAATGTCTACCTGAAGATGCTGTAATGTTGGCGTCAATATGTACAGTATATATGTGGCATGTTCCTATTGGACAATACCATAGAAGGTTCTTGTGGTAAACACCAGTAGGAATATGGCATTGCATGGGGTCACTAGCAAAGTGTGTATATTATATAGTATTATACAGTATATTACTAATGTCCTGGGATTGTATTTTTGTGCTGTCCATGGATTTGGTTAAAATAATAAAGTACTCAACGAACAATCACCCCCCATGTGCTAACTAGTACTGAACTGTACTGAACTTTAACTAGTACTGAACTGTACTGAACTTTAACTAGTACTGAACTGTACTGAACTTTAACTAGTACTGAACTGTACTGAACTTTAACTAGTACTGAACTGGTTCGTGAACAACTCCAGTGCTTTGGTGAGCATGATGTTCCTAGTCCTTCCATGTAGCTCTGTGATCAACCTGGCGACAACTTCGCTTTGTGCATGTGATGTTGTCATGTGTCTGAAGGTCCAATTTTAAATCGTTATTTGAATGAGAGTATGTAAATAATAGCAATGCCATACCAGGTGATACTGTGACAAAATTCTGGAAAGACAAACGAATGGCCGACAACCAATCATATTTTAACATTCCCGTAAATATCTGTATGGTTCACTAAAGGTCACACCCTCTAGGCGACAGAACCTGCCGATTCTAGGGCCGACTGTGACGCCCTCCATAGAGTCGAGAGGGCGGTGATGTTTTCAAACCGGTTTGATATTATCTGGCCCGACTCCCGTAGTGTGCCGGGCACTGAGACTGAGATCGGCGATTACGCTGGCAACAGCCAATGAGATTTGAGATCAAGAACGACCAATGGGGTTTGAGGTCAAGAACGGCAAAATGGGGTTTGAGGTCAAGAGGACGAGAAGGGGAACCAACTGGAAGTGCGTTCAATGTTTACAAGAACAATTCACTGTTTCTACGATTTCTACAAACGATGGGGTAGGGAAAAAGAGGTCTTTGTATCTTGAAGAAATGATTCATGGCTCGGGTTCAGAGGAATGCTGGTAGTATGATGGGCTGTGACAAGTGTATAGACCGGTCTGCCGCATCTCTTCCAGGGGATAATCGGATAGTAGAGTCTTGTGTGTGTACCCCCGCATGTTCCCAGTCGCCTAGTGTGGACCACCGACCCGACGGCAAGGCAAGACTGACCGGCAGGACCAGTCCCGTAGTGTGTACAGCCAAAGTCGGCTGTCGCCTCGTGGGTCGGAGCTTTAACCTGTGACACACCTTTTTTCACTTCTTACATGAACATCTCTCTCTCTCTCTCTTTCTCTCTCTTTCTCTCTCTCCCTCCCTCCACCTCCTTCTCTGCTGTCTAATACAGTCGACAATAGGATTGTATCTTTTCGTAAATGTCAACTGAATTTCAACGACGTCCATTAAGCTGTCTCATCCAAATACATATCTGTCAAATTGCTTAAAATGAAATGACATTCTGAGTTAATTTGCTTCCATAATGTGATTCATTTCCAAGTAAACCAGCAGACGAGGGGCTAAATGTATGAGAGATGTGGATTGATTTGCGATTGGACGAGGGCCAATGATTATTGTTATTGGTTGGAATGTTATGTCTATCCAATTGGACTTGGTATTGTAATCGGAAAAAAACCGTGGGTACAAAATGTCCTGATGCTCTTTATAACGAGAAAAAAAAGGATTTTTGCTTGATTAAATCTAAATATTGTATTTAACATTCAAATTGTCATGCTTTTCCAGCCAAGAAAGCCTTTTGTCTGATAATCTTCCTGCACCATTTTGACACTTCCCTATTTTATGTCCCGTCTGTACTTTTCTGACAATCATCAATGCATGCATGCTTACTCCCTCATTCTGATCAGTGGCCGACGTGAAGCAGGGAGACACTTAAATAACATACCAGTCCATGCATGCACACACAATCACACACACATACCATTTTAAGGATGGAAATTAATTTCAGAACTCATTTCATCATTCCATCTGAAATGATGATTAGAAGTCGTCGTAGTATCAGGAGACCAGTGGAAGTAGTAGCATAGTATAGTAACAGTACTAGTACTAGCAGTAACAGTAATAGTAGTAGTGATTGGAACAACAGAATCATTCAGATCATTTTACCTCTGGCCTATCAGCTTCAGTCTTCCTGGCTCAGAGCGGAGATGCTTCAGACATATCCTCATTCTAGCTCAGTAATCCCCCCGGGGAGGAGACAGTGACCGATGACCGCTAACGACTCGCGCGAGGCGATAAAAAGCCTGATAACCGAGCAGACTAATGAGGTGGCGCGGATCTCCAATACCCACCCGCCTCATGGGAGAAATGCACGGAGGCGCGCGAGGCGGACAGAACGTACCTTCCGGCCCACTTCGTTGTTATGCAGGTTCATGAGGGTGCGGGCGTTCTGCTTGATCTCCCGCGCATCCACAAACACCTTGGAGAAGCCCAGGCCGTAGCGCACGTCGGCCGAGCATCCGCCCCACTTCCAGCCCTCCTGCTGCTGGGTGTGGAAGCCCTGCTTGTCCTGGTCGCACCCGCAGCCGCTCAGCGACCCCCGGGTGCAGGCGGCCGTGATGGCGTGGGCCACACCCGCCGCGATGATGGCGTAGGTGAACGCCGCTTCTTTACTCCCTGGTGGGAAATGAAATGAAATAGTAAACTATATAAATAAGTAGAAGAATGAGCCTTTTTAACCCCTGGCACCGTCGGCCCTCCTTTACGTGCTTGGAATGCCTTCTCCCAACCCAATCCTGAAATGCCCCGGCCGAGCCAACTTTGTGTTCATTAATCAAACGCTCTCTTCCACATGTTACAGAGGACAGAGGCTGGTGAGGGCCATGGGAGGATTTCGCACGGTACGCGAATACATCATTAAAGTTAGGTCATGTATTTTTTGTTGATAATAATAATTTTAAAAAAATCTCATGTGGAAAAAACGGACCTTCAATTCTTGAATTATCTTCTGGATTAGGTTTGCGGCCATGGCAACGTAAGAATGCTATAAACAAGGCGCTAGGTCAAAGAGCAGCGTTATAACCGAGAGGGGGTATTTCTATCGGAGGGTTAGGGCATCGGGCCGGCCCCGGTGCCAGCTGGAGTCCACCTTGCGGAGGTGGATGTGTGTGTGTGTGGGGGGCATGCGGGTCCTCCCACCACCAGCTCCAGCACCACACTATAAATCACTGCTGCTCTGGAGGTCAACCATACGGAGAATCCCAAGTGCTCTCCACAACAGATGGGGAATATTAAGAAATAGCCAGCTGCAACTGTGGCTTGCATGCTTTGTTTCATATGAAGGGGGTTTGTTTAAGGTGAAATAGCGTTTCTACGATGTAAATAGGCACGCACGCATGCACACACATACACACACATACAAACACACAAACTCGGATGCATACTCAGACACACACACACACACACACACACACACACACACACACACACACACACACAAACAAACACACACACACACACGCACGCACACGCATTATACACACATGATAATGTGCATGCAACACACATTAAAATGTGTTATGTTAAAAATGGTATGTTATAAACATAACGAACTAATTATAATTTTTACACTATAGAGAATAAGTTATAGGTCAGAGTTTAAATATATATGTATATGTCTGCATGCTGGTTCTATCCTTACCAACTGCTATATATCTATATATACTGTACATGGTTCATAAACTCAGTGACATGTATTACATGCATACTGTTCAAATACACTTAGATTATCTCTTACCCACTGAAATGCGTAGGCACGCAGACTTAGATATAACATAACTGTGGTTACATTTGAACAATTATCCCTTGTCTTACCTATTATGATTACCTATTATCCCCACAAACAGTTTCCAAAAACTGTCTCCTTATCAGATGTGCTGACTATTCACTTTTTCAATCATAGATCAATTTCTAGAACAGACTCCTCAAATACAAATATTAAATCACTCTGAATCAGCATTGTTTTGACATTTGTAGCCAAATATTTTCTACGAACTGCAAACCATTATCACACACAGATAGAGATAAACAGAAGAGTTAAACAATCAAACAATTAATCATGCAAGAAAGAGTTCATCAAAATGTTAAACGCTGAAATGTTCAGATGAAATGATGGCTAAAATGAAGAAAAAACATCTCTATCCCTATTGTGCAAAAACGTCGTTTTCGTTGGGGGGGTTTTAACGCCACGTTTGGCGTGGAACAGGTGCAGTCTACAATGATGGGCTATTGGCTGGGATTTTGTGAAAACTGTAACATACCCACTTTCAGTTCTTTTCCAAACACCGTTCTCTCGCCAAGGGCCGAGCAATTCCATCTTCCGTGTTTGAATTGAAATTGGCACTCATTGATCCCCATTTGCGCTCCTTCTCCGATTACGATGATAGCGTCGGGCCGACTCTGGCAGATAGTCCTTTGACGCGGAGCCAAACCCGGAATTTTGTTGCATATTATGCTCGCTCCCAGCGCAACAACAGACGACAGACCCCTGTGGTACGACACAAGAAAAGAGGAAATTTGACACATGCATGCATAGTTTCTTTCAGCCATACATTGTTTTGTCTCGGTAGGCCTACCACATGTCATATTGGACACTTGATGCTCGGCATAGGCCTAATATTAAAAAAATAAACGAAATATCAATAGGGTAAATAGTCTAAAATCTGTATGCAGTCACTCAATAGAAGTCGCGGTAGCGTCATTCAAATGCATGCGTTGCGTCTTTTCTGTGAGTTGAGACTGCGTGAGAAAACCGACAGACCCCTTATAGGCCAACATCTAGGTCTATGCATCGATCCTATTGATCGTGAATGCGACTCACTCACCCAATTTTCAAATAGACAATCCCAAGGCAGGTGAAAAAATGGAAAATCCACCGACGCGTTTTCCTACTCATGGTGCTCAAGGTGCTGCGGTAGTCCTACTCTGTCTTGAAGTCTTCAGTTCAAGTCCAGGTGTTCCGAGCGGCAGACGCGGAGAAAGTCCCCGGGACAAGCGAAGGTTTGTGGGGACAAACTCTGCCTGGTCTCATTTGGTATGTTCGGGGTTTCAGTCGTCCGCTGCATTGGACCGCTTGTTTCAGGTAAAGTGTCTCACTGATGATCGGTGTCTCTCTCTCTGTCTCCACCTTTCAGGGCGTGTTCCGCACACGATCCCCTACACCGGTAACATTGCTACAGGTAGGCTATAGGCTGGACTACGAGACCGATCTGCTGTAACTACTGTAAACTACTGTGAGAATACTGAAGTTGATCACAGATGTCTGGAAAAACACCAATAGACGAAATACATCAATGGCTGTGCCATTTTGTAACTTTACGCACTATATGCGTCTGATATTTTTTTTTGGAATAATATATTTGAATAGGCCTAATATAATCATCAACATTATCTATTTCTATATATCTATTGCATCACCAAGTGAATTTAGGTCCGTGCCGAAGCTGAATCAATGTTTCTCGTCGTCTGCCGGCCAATTTATTGATTTAACGTCAACTCAAGCCCCGCCCACCCGTAGTCGTCACACCGAGACCCGACGCTATCGCGTCAGAGAATCTGGATATCAAAGTTAATGACGGATTAAATTAGCCTGTATTGGAAATTAAAGTTAAGCCCATAAACACCTGCAATTTAGCCGACCAACAATGATTTAATTGACGAGGCTCTAGATGTCTTACTTAACCTATAATAATGCACCGCCAGGAACAGCCAAAGTGACCCATAACAAGCCTGTTAAATTATGAATGAGATTGTAAGGGGATGTTTAAAATAATATGCAAAGTGCATATCTACTTTTAGGTTGGAACTGTTTAGTCTGAGCAGGTGACTTTTGTCGCCCAATGTCCCCCTCTACTGGCTGGCCGACGTATTACCGCTACGCAGATCAGTTAGAATTGCATCCCCAACTTATTTTATCATGGCGAATAACTCTAGTTTTACACTTACTATCACATTACAAACACATTTATACGTAAAATATGTTTGTAGTGTCATAGTAATTACAAACAACCATGGCTTTTAAATCACATCAAAAAGTTGTCAATGTGCAAGGAATGAGTTGTGTAGCCTACTGTCTAGACATTGTACTATAGTAAGAATAGTAGTACTATAGTAACAAATGTGTACTTAATATAGGTTAGAAATGTATTCTGTGTACTACAGTTGTACTATATTAAGAAATGAGTTGTGTCCTATAGTAAGAAATTAGTTACGTGTACAACAGGCTACGCTGTAGTACTACAGTAAGAAGTTAGCTCTGTGTACTATAGTAGAAATGAGTTATGTGTATTATAGTAGTAGAATAGTGCTACTGGATCTGCTCATGAAGTAACAATAAACCATTTTCTTTCATCAACCTTTTACTTTATTAAATCAATTGCAAACATATCAAAACAGTTTCACACATTATGTTAGTCATGCAAAGTCAACACTTTTGATATTGTAACTGACATTCACAATGACTCCGGGGAAACCCCCACAGGTTGGAAAGAGACCTTTCTCTTCACATAGGAAACGAGGAACAAGACATTCTCCAAAACATTGGTTACCACCACCACATCTCACAAGTTTTAAGTACGCTTAAAATATTTTGTAGACGTGAAGACATATCACTCCTCAGGGAAGGCAGTAGATTGTGTAGTTATCTTCTGAAACGGGCAAAATCACTACCCTAAAACTATACAATCTACTACCTCACACTGCATGAGCAACTCATCTCGGCTTGCGACGAGGGGACCCCAACAGGGCCGGGCGAAGCGTCACTGTGACACTCATCTCGGCTTGTGACGAGGGGACCCCTGCAGGGCCGGGCGAAGCGTCACTGTGACTTTGAGAAAGACAGTAGGTTGAATAGTCATCTCCCAGTGTGGGTGTGACCCTAAAACTATACAACCTACTACCTCATCCCAGAGGCTGAACCCCACAAATACCAGCTCCAGTTGGGACTAGGGAGAGAAGGAAGAGTGGTTACTCAGAGAAAACTGTTTCT
The DNA here is from genome assembly GCA_900323305.1 of Trachyrincus murrayi. Taxonomy (NCBI): domain Eukaryota; kingdom Metazoa; phylum Chordata; class Actinopteri; order Gadiformes; family Macrouridae; genus Trachyrincus; species Trachyrincus murrayi. Next base: position 10,854 of record OOFB01015594.1, on the reverse strand, counting down.
TCATCCAGCACCACCTGATCTATTCTGATCTATCTATTCAGATCTGGGAATAATTAAGTATTAAGCATATTTGATCTCTTCTGATCTGTGAGGTTTGTCCATGTGTATGATGGACTGCTATGCTGGCAACATTGTATATATATATATATATATATATATAGACATCAAATTACAGTTTGTGTGGTTATTGTACCCAACACTGAGATGCAGGTCAGAAAAATTGAGGTTGTGCGAAACTAGGCACGATTAGAATCAGCTTTTATAAGCAGATACTGTTGATATAATTGCTTATTGTTTTAGCTCAAAGGGATCCACATTCCAACGTGGTTTTCCCATGGATGTCCTAGCATACCAACTGCTTTAGCTAAATGTAACCACATTCCAACGTTGTTGTCCTAGCATGCTAACAGTTTTAGCTAAGGTTAGCCACATTCCAACGTGGTTGCGCTAGCGCGCTAACACTAGCATGCTAACACTAGCATGCTAACACCAGTCAAAAATGTGGCGACGCACTACGACTGGCATATGTTTGACAATGTAGAATTATTCAAGAAAATGTATAAAGGCGTATTGTTTCCCTCCAAAGTACGGCTAGGTAACGGTAAACCCACCTGTCGTCCATGTATGTCCACCCTGCCTCCCTAATTCCTTAATGTTTTTAACTGTGTGTTGGTGTGTCTTCTTCTCCTTCTCATGTTGGTCACTAAACAACTTAAGGAGGGCTGTACCGCCACCTATCGAAGGAGGAGGCGCACAAAGGAATCTGGACATTATTTCAATAAACAAACTTTTGTAAATGGAAATTGAATTCCAGACCTCTATTAATAGACGATTAAACTGTAAACACCATTAAAATATATATTTTTCTAAATGTGTAATTTAGTTAAATTTGAAATACACCAAATCTGCAGCAGTTTCTTTTACACTTGAAAACTGGTAGCATGAAATGAAAACATTCAAAACCACAAAAAACTGTTAGGTTTGTTTATTTCAGTAATTGGTAACAACATGTAATAATGCAATAAAACAGTGAATGTCATACAAACTCTCACATTCCTGCCGTCTGTGGCAGTTATGCTTGTCGGTGCTCCATAACTCTAAAGGTATCAGATAGTCTACATTTCATCGTGTCTAGAGAAGGGGTGAGGTCAGGTGTGGCTTACAGAGTGTCCTCAACAGATAAAACACATCTAATACATGTAACGCCTACGCAGCACAGTACAGTTTGAAGGTAAGACAGAGGTCACTTAAATGGAGGCATTTTGCAAAAGCAAAAAGTGGAGGCAGGTACACACTTCATGTGCAATGCACCAGTGCAGTCAGAAGTGGTGTGTGTGTGTACATATATTATTGAGACATTGAATTGCTTGGACAAGGCAACACAAGGTGGCCTGCTTTAACTTTCAACACGATTACAACAATTACATCCTTTGCATGTTGCCCCAGGATCAATCCATAATCCATCTAAAACAATGCAAACTTGCATTTTGTCACCTGTGCTAGAGTACTCAATATAAATTGCTCAAAGACCAAATCATAATTTCTACCTAAAAAATAAGACACAATGAGGCATTTTTGCACAGTGTAAAAAATTAAATTGTGGTTCAAAACTACTTTTCCTTCCCAAATAATAATATTTGGGCCGAAAGAACACTTAAATAAACTTGTACATTTCCTTCAGTAACATAGTTCCCACAGTGCATTCCAACCAGTAGTAAAATGAAAGTGATCGGTGTCTTCCACCTTCTATAGGAACAGGACACTTCATGACAAAGAAAAGCTGGCACGTTCATACACATGATGGCAGTGTTTAGTAGAAAATAAACACATCAAACAAAACTTCTAAATACACGACTACCCCCCGAAAGACATACAATGGCTTAGAAATATTAGGGAAAAAAATATTAAAAATCAAATAAATAAGATCAGGGGAATTCAGCAGTGTCTGCAGCAAGCAGGTGTTTTTTGTTGTAATGATGCCCAAATGTTTGTCGAGCTTCTCTTCGGATGGTCAGGAGAAGTCTCTACTCTCCGCAGCTTTCTGTCTCATCTCATGCAGAACTGGCCGCAAGATGGCCTTTAACGTCTTGTACAACGCACGGTTGCTCTCCAATCCACTATCGGTCTTTACAAAGAACATGCGAGAGAAGGGACAAAATGAACAGTTAAGTACAGTTGTTTACTACCGGTATTTAGACATTTAGCAGGTGCTTTTATCCAAACGGCAATTAAAGTGCCCCTATAGAGTTATAAAATACAGTTAGCTGACCTTGGAGAATGTAGCACCTACCTTGGTGAAGACTCGTATTGTTTGGTTAAGGAACGCCTCCTCCACCTCCACGGGGGTGGGGAGAAGACGGGCAGCACAGTCCAGAATACACAACAGAGTGAGCCGGTGGTCCTGTAACACCAAGGTAATGGGCGGTTATACACACACACACACACACACACACACACACACACACACACACACACACACACACACACACACACACACACACACACACACACACACACACACACACACACACACACACACACACAAGTAGTAGCATCGTGAAAGGTCGGCTCTT
>OOFB01015580.1:5149-17649 GCA_900323305.1 Trachyrincus murrayi | reverse complement strand
GACGCGAAAGACGCGTCGGAGCTCGCGGGTTCGATGACATCCGGCCGGGGCAGGGGCCAGGTGCATGATCGCGGCCGCGAGAGCGGCTCAAAGTCCGGGTCGATTTCAAGTAATTGCTGCCGCGGAATCTCAGTCATATCTATTGTTCGCGTGTTAGATGGAGAGTGATAAAAAAACATGCAAACATGGGTAACATGGAGTTGGCTCGAGCAGCAGGCGTCACACGATACGACTCGTTAGAAGCGCGACAACGTCCCGGTGCCAGCATGCTCCTGTGTGCCTTGTCAAACTGAACACACACACATCCCACACTGAGTGGGGCGCCTTGTCGGCGCTCTGTTGTTACAGACGGCAGACCCCCAGCGGGTCCTTCAGTGACAACTTGTGGCCACGCACTGCTAAACATCACGAGTGAACGTTCACACCAATCGGCTGAAAGTTTCCTATCGAAAAAGATACTGCAAGAAAGAACAAATATAAATTGTTCAAATATAATATGGACAATTTGTTGTTAAAAAAACAATTTTTATAGCATACATCCCATGCAATATAATATAGCCTTCTATACATAGCTCATATTGGTAACCGGACAGTTATGATTTTAAGGGTCACCGGATATTTGTTCAACGTGACAATGCTTTTTATTATCTTTTCTGTAGTCTCCGGGTTGATAAATGTGTTTTAAGCCTGATTAACTAAGATAGCCTACAACTGTAGACAATATCAGGATTTCTATGATTACACAGGTTTGAAATGGCGCCATCTAGTGGGAGGATTCCCTAGGCCAGCCTCTCTCGAACTTTTTTAAGCCAGGGTCCAGTGGAGCTTGACCCTCAGCCTCTGGGGCCCACTGAGACCAACATAAATAAGATGATTTATTGACTGCGTGGTCTGATGGGTCAGAGTAACACACACACACACACACACACACACACACACACACACACACACACACACACACACACACACACACACACACACACACACACACACACACACACACACACACACACACACACACACACACACACACACACACACACACACAAAGAGAGAGAGCGAGAGAATAGGCAAACTGACAGGTGAACAGTCATTAAATATATATTACGGCAACAAAAACGCTGGAGCATAATTGTCTTTTCATCCAATAACATACAAACATGTATTGGACAGTAGCATACTTAACATATACACAGATTAGAAGAAAAAAAAAGATATTAGAGAATTCTAACTCCATTCTCTCACATTTAATCAAATGACTGACTAAATCAAATTCAGTCAAATGAAGTCGCCGGGGAGTCAGTTCAGTGCGGTCCTCAGTGTTGTGTCCCCACAGCGGGCGCTGCGCGTGTTTTAATAAAAGGTTCACAGACGGGCTAGTTGAGGACCGCCCCGGCCTCCTTGAGTATGACCTCCTTCTCCTGGAAGTAGTCCCGGTACCAGTCGATGTGCTCAGTCTTCTGGCGCACACTCAGGTGGGGGTTCCTGGAGAGGCCGGCCACCACCAGCTCCATGAAGTGGCACACGGGCCCCTGGCGCGGGAAGCCCTCCTCCAGGTGCCGGTCGAGGAAAATGTGCTCATGGAACGCCACTGCCGTCTCCTCCTCCATGCCTGAAGAGGACCGTGTCGAAGTTAGAAAACAAAACATCAATAAAATCAACTTCAAAGTATGTGTCCGTACTGGGTAGTCAAGTCAAGTCATGTCATGTATATCGCCCTTAATCAGAGTTAGTCTCAAAAGGGCTTGACAGGCATTATTCGATGACACCCCCTAACCCTAGCCTCCCAAAGGGCAACGAAAAACTCCCTTAGTGGGGTAGTGCATTATGTACAGCTATTCTTTTTCCTTCATGTTTTAAATCCATGTTTAATGTTACATAATATTTGATGAGGGTTAAAGGATAACTTTGGGATTTTTTCAACCTGGACCCCATTTTCACATAATTTTGGGTCTAACTGACTAACAGACCGGATCAAAGCGAAAGGTAAACAAAAATGTTTTATTTCTCTGTAGGGATCCTTTAATTTTTTATTTCTAAACGCTTATAACAATCTGAGCCTCTATTAAAACCCCCTACCTCAAAGTGTAAGTGAACCCCCTGTTTCGGCTCGAATTCGAATACTATGAGATTTTAAAAAAAAGTGTTTTGGGCGAGTTCTAGAGAGTTCTCTAGAAGAGTTCTAGAGAAGGAGGGGGAGGTGTTATCCCCATGGTTACGACCCACACCAACTTTGTGCTACTTTTTTTAAGCTAGTACCGTCGTTGTGTATGAGCGTTATAATTAGCGATGTTGTATATGAAATGCGCTACACACCGTGGCGTTATACTGTTATACTATAAAAGTGTATCCGAATCCGTTACAAGTCCCTTTGGACAAAAGCATCTGCTAGATGAATGAATGTATGCTGCAGCATACAGCTATGAGCTCTCACCAGCTTCGTTGTCGATCGGGTATTGCCAAAGTTTTCCCTCTCTGGTCCATTGGATCATTTCCTCAAAACCGTTCCGGGGAGTTTGATTGCTTGACCGGACCAACTGATTGGCGAACTCTATGTCCCACAAAGTTGGCCCTGCTGCAAATATGACATCAAATACTTCACAAGTAGTCTAAAGTCACAAGTACTTTGGAAGGCAGTAATAAAATATTCACATTGAAATGCAGCACAGGAATCTATTAATTTCTGAAAATAATATATATATTACAATCTTCAAGAAGACAGCAGAAAAGATCTGCTAGCTAATGAAAATGTAACTTAATTCATACTGAATATATTTCCATAATATATACAATATATATATATATATATATAATTTAAGAGAGCTGAATGTAGGTTCAACCAGCCATCAGCTAGGGATAGGGTTAGCCCTAACCCAAGCCCATGTTGCATACCTATTGCTGCATCTTGATCAGCAGCAGGACTGAAGATGCCCAGTCTTTTCCTTTGAAACAAGTTATTCCTAGTAAAAAAAAAACATAGAAGATAAAAACATTGGAACACCGGAAAAACAAAATCGTACATAAAACACAATTTTAAAAAAACCAACAATAATAATCACTTTAATCTGAAGCTCCGGCCATCCTCGTCAAAGTGGATCTGGTTGGACATGGCATGCTGTCTGGTGGGCTGCCTGCCCACTTTCATGTCCGCGATGATTGTTCTGAAACATCACGTCAATGTTAATCATGAAATATGAATCTCCTTTCAATGTCAATGTTGTAATGGAATTTATGAATATAATACCTAATAAACTTGCATTATAAATATATGAAGTTATGAACTTGAGTTTGATATTTAACGTACAATTATATAACTTTTTGTAGTTACAATGTATTATTACATCCATCTAATTTATTATTACATCTCATATCTATACTTAGAAATAAGAAAATAAAATCGAAATAAAAACACAAAGTGTGTGTGTGTGTGTGTATGTATATATATATATATATATATATAGAATGGCTTCCTCAGTTCAACATACCTGATGTTATTGGCCGCTCCTTTCTTGTGGTCGTCGGCCACAGCTTCATGCTGCCGTAGCTGTTTGAGGAGCGCGGACTCCGCCTGGCTGGGGTCCGGCAGAGAGGCGGCCGCAGCCGAGGCAGCCGCCACCAGCTCAGGACTCAGGCTGTCACTGATCACAAAGGACAAGTCAGACAAACGCATCAAACGACGACAACAGTAGTAGATGGTGCAGAATGGTGTAGTGGCTAAAGGGTGTTAGACTCCGACCATGTTTAGTCCACCAGATTAAATCGAAGTAGGGCTATTTTTTGAGAGGTTAGGGTTAGGGTGTTCAACTCCCAGCTAAAAAGGTTCCGGGTTTGAGTCCGAAGTTTAACTGAAGGCATCCCTGAGAACGATGCCCAACAACTACACCTGCTCCTTAAGACATACAGCTAAAATGAATCACTGCAAAAAAGTGTCTGCTAAATAACTCAATAGTAACGGTACAACTACCACGGAATCGGCTGTATTACATTGTGTTTTAGGAGCAGCGGTTTGATGTAGCAGAGTCTTGTTGACTCCACCCTGTCTCTTGTCTCACCTCTGGATGGACGCCTCTGCCATAGCCTTCTGAAACATACTGTGAGTGCTCTCCATGGCGGCTGGCTTGGGCATCACCACGGGCTCGGGACTTAACAGGCTCTTCATGCCTTTAGACCGTTTCTTATGGGTGACTTCAACTTTCATGGCTACCAGAAGATCCAGCAGACTCTCCTTTCCGGTCTTCATCTGCTGCTGCTTCTCCTCCGTTTTCTGCCCGTTTCCTTCCATCTTCAACGGCGTCTCGCCCTGCTCCGGCAGCTTGGTTGCTTCACACTCAACTGCTGTCTCCTTCATCACCTGCTCGGTCGGTGTTGCCAACGAGTCACTGTCTTTGTGGACGTCTTCCTTGTCATTCAGCTGAGGAGGTGGTGGAGCATTGTCCTTATTTTTACAGTAGCTGGTTGAACTTGTGCTGAGAGGGTGGACTTCAACGCTGCATCCCAGCCTAGTGATAAACAAACGCATAAATGGCATGTTTTTACAACGACACATCTTATATATACAAGAATAACGTGCTGTAGCGCTATGCTGCAGCTCAGAAGCAAAAGCATAATGTCTAGGAACGGTTTTTTTCCAATCTGAAATACTTGAGTGATAACAGCAATGCATGGTCACCTTCATCATTGACATTTGAACCAATTTGAAAGTCTAGTCAGGCAATAACAAACATAACATACAAACATAACAAAACATAGGCTACACGACCCACTGCAGACCCAATGACTGCAGATTACCTAAAATGATGATTCATTAAAGTATAACACTGCGTATAAAAGAGAAAGGCTTAACATCCAGTAGGGAAATAAGGTCCCCTTAATTAAGGATGAAGCAACTAGGACCATAACGATGTCACGTGATCCATTCAGTGCAGGTCAACATCAAACACATCCTACCTGAACACTGGAAGTGCAGCACTGTCGCACCTGGTTGGTAAAACACACGTTTCGTGAAGATTAAAAGCACACTGGCGAGCCGTACACACTTTACGGAATAAACCGCGATACATATTTACTATTCCAATAAGCCCAAAATCAGGATGTATAATAATAACCCCAGGAGTCTTATCTTGTCCTTGCAATGCACGTTTTTGACGTTTCCTTCTGGTGCTGCAGGGAAATGTCCCCGCGGAAACACGAGTATGACGCTGGTTCCGCTGTAGAAGTGCAAGGAAGTTGCCATCCTCAGCAACAAACTCGAAAATACCACCGTCATATGTTAAAAAAACACAATTAAAAACATAACAAATATTAAAATAATAAAACGTAGAATTTCATGAAAAAAGAAGACAGTATTCAATTTAAGCCTTTGGTGAACTGTTGCTGATGAGTGATCCGTGACCCAGTAGAGGGGCGTTCGTTGTCCCGTTAGTCGAGTTATCGCGATAACGTGACACGGCCGAACGTGAATCAAAATGGCGATATTTCCGAAAAAGAGGTCGGAGCAGTTTCCAGTAAAATAGTTAAATCAAAATATGGATATAAATCCTGCAAAATTATTCTGGCCAGACATATTTTTGAAAATATTAGCAGAATTTGTTTTATTCGCATACGTTTCCGTGCGGTCTTGATCGGGATATAATATTAAAACAACTTAACACAGGTAAGAGCGCTAATGCTGGCTAAATAACTAGCATCCAAGCTAAACACCTAGAAACTTGCCTGGTAACATCTTGCATGTGTCACCTGAACGGTACTTTAGTGTGTTTATGTTTTTTAGTTGAGTTATTGTGCACGAATGCATGCTTGGTCATGGGGGCTTGTGTGTTGGATCCAGTGAGAGATCCAGTGAGAGACCCCGCGGTCCATGTACACGGATGGTGTTGGTTCCGTAGTAGCGCTCCAACACGTTACATGTACCACAAATACAACATCAACAACACCTAAAACCCGCACCATGCTTGCGTTTCACTGTTCGTTTGCACTAATTGTGTCACAACTGCTGTACATAACATGGCATGGTTGTTTATCGCAAAAGTTGCATAATTTACTATTGTTCCGTTTATGGTTAACAACCCAAATGGAAGTTCAGTTACAAAGCACAGTGTTCAGGGTATTGTGATACTTCTGGGGGAAACTCTCCAGCTGGTGCAGTATGCATGTGTGTGTGTGTGTGTGTGTGTGTGTGTGTGTGTGTGTGTGCACAAACCAAGCAGTGTTTAACTTGAATGGTGTGTTTTGAGAATGCTTTGTAATTTAAATTGAATGTTTCTCACATTTGGTAAAAAAAACAAAACAATAAACAAATACAAATGATGTAGTGCTGTGCTCTGTGCTCCTTTGCAGCCATGGCGGAGGAGCGTCGGCCAAAGCAGTGCACGGTGGTCGTGCCCACAGAATCAATGAAGGCCATGGCGGAGTCTGTAGGAGTAGGCCAGCTGCAGGAGGAGAGCTGTGTGGCCCTCAGTGACGAAGTCAGCTACAGAATTAAAGAAATTGCTCAGGTAAGTGGCAGTGGCGACCGCCTCAAATACAATCAAGAGCCGCTACTGTGATCTTGCGTCTGAGCGTAAACCTGAATCCCTTTTTCCGTGTGTTTCTCACAGGATGCTCTGAAGTTCATGCACCACGGAAAGCGGCGTAAACTAATGACCAGCGACATAGATAACGCACTCAAGCTGAAAAATGTAGAGGTAAGAGAGGTCCAACGCCCGCACACATCCTGGCGCTCGTAAACACAGACGTGATTCTAAAAGTGGTGGCGGTGTCATCCTCTCGCTAACCCTGAGACATCTCCTCCTCCTCCTCCTCCCGCCTGCAGCCCCTGTATGGCTTCCAGTCCCAGGACTTCATCCCCTTCCGCTTCGCCAGCGGCGGCGGCAGGGAACTTCACTTCTACGAAGAGAAAGAAGTGGACCTCAGTGACATCATCAACACGCCCCTCCCCCGCGTACCCTTAGACGTTTCCCTCAAAGGTAACCCACGCGCACTCTTCACCATGCCTTGTCCTTTCAGTCAATTCTGCCGATTCTGACCTCGCTTGCATTCGTATATGCCGTGTGGGTTTACCCTTCCATTCTGTTTCGATCGCCACAGCCCATTGGTTAAGCATCGACGGTGTGCAGCCAGCAATACCTGAAAATCCACCGCCAGGTGAGACTTATTTTTTTCTTCTGTGCTTTGATTGTGGTTGACCTCTTGCAAAGAAAATAGTTTCCATCGAATTGCCTGTAAAAATGTGCTTTCTGTATTACAGCTCCTAAAGAGCAACAAAAGGCTGAATCCACAGAGCCTCTGAAAGTGGTCAAGCCTGGCCAAGAGGAAGAGGGCTCCATTCAAAACAAGATGCAGGGCGCAGGTTCTGCAGAGAGCAAAGGTCAGCAGCTATTATCCCTCCAATCCTGCTCCAACACAGACTTCATTCACTCTTTCACCCTGAGTGTTGTGTCTCGTTGTGCCCGTCTACGGCACTGTGCTCTTGTCGTGACGACGCTCCAAATGAATGATAGTAATTGTGTCTCCACCTCAGGAAAGGATAAGGGTCTGATGAGGTTGAAGCCACGCAGCACCCATGAGCTCTCTGTGGAGCAGCAGCTGTATTACAAGGAGATCACAGAGGCCTGCGTGGGCTCCTGCGAAGCCAAGAGAGCCGTAAGTGATGTCTGCCTGCTGGTTCCAACAGGGCCCCACATCTGTTTACCTCATCTTTCAAATTGGCTCCTAGATAGATGGGGAAAGGATACTACATTATTTTATAGAAATTGAATGAATGAAATGTGAGATGGTAAATCATTTTTAGAAATGTAACTGTATGGAACTTCAAAATGTTTCAAGTGAAGGAAGGATAATGGGAGTTATCACATCCTTTAATATCGTAGTTTAATTTCTTTGTATGCATTGTTTGTTTATGTGTTCCACCTCCAGGAGGCGCTGCAGAGTATCGCCACAGACCCCGGGCTGTACCAGATGCTCCCCAGGTTCAGCACCTTCATCTCTGAGGGGGTGAGTATTCAACTCAACCATGTAGCTGATAACCATGTATAGATACACGCCACTATACATGTATTGCTGTATTATATGGGCCTAGTGTACTAATCACAGAGCACCGTTCCCATCAGGTGCGTGTGAATGTGGTGCAGAACAACCTGGCTCTGCTCATCTATCTGATGCGGATGGTGAAGGCTCTCATGGACAACCCCACCCTCTACCTGGAGAAATACGTGAGTGACGGTTCGATCTCCATGGATGTCCCAGCATTATAGTGTTGGGGCGTTTTGACTCCCAGCCAAAGGGTACTGGGTTGCATCCCCAATGTGCCTGTGGGCATCCTGGAGCAAGACTCCTGAAACTCCTCCCGCCAAATGAAATGTGTCAAATGATTCAAATATGAAATGACTCCATTCTGTCCCCTTGTTCAGCTGCATGAGCTCATCCCGGCCGTGGTGACGTGTATCGTGAGCAAGCAGCTGTGCTTGCGGCCAGATGTTGACAACCACTGGGCCCTGCGGGACTTTGCTGCCCGCCTCATGGCCCAGAGCTGCAAGACCTTCAGCACCACCACCAACAACATCCAGTCACGCATCACCAAGACCTTCACGAAGGTACGTTGCTTTTAGTTTTCATGTTCATTTATACTGTGTGTGTGTGTGTGTGTGTGTGTGTGTGTGTGTGTGTGTGTGTGTGTGTGTGTGTGTGTGTGTGTGTGTGTGTGTGTGTGTGTGTGTGTGTGTGACCACATGACTAATAGGGGTGGGAATCACTTCATCACAATCAAATATGCGTCAAACACTGTAGGCTCTCATCTCACGACACTACAGGGTGAACATGGTCTTAAGTTTAACATTAATCTCGATCAGGAAACTGATTACAAATCAGATACTTGACGAGCTGCTTCGTTTGCCGTCTTCCGAATATCAATCAAGATGAAACGAACTCGTCACAAGTCAGTATAAGGAAACAAAGTAAATATATGTACTCGCGTGTGTTTCATAAACGCACACATTAACAAAGGAAAGGTTGGCACGACTCAACAATCATTAACTGCATTTAGGCAATTAAACTGCCACACATCCAAACTTGGCAAATATCGCAGGAAAAGGATATAAGGCTGCCATGCTGGGATTACACCAACAGAGGTTGCTGTTCGTCTTTCTCACAATTGTAGTAGCAAAAAGTTTCCTTTGTATTTGCAATAAAAGATACTTGGCATCCGTGTATCGATACAATATTGGCACGCAAAATATTGCGATACTATGCTGTATCGCCCCTCGAACAAAACCTTGTTTTGACCTTCATTTACCCGTTGAGATCAGATGTATTCGTTACAGTTCTGGAAGGCCCAGTGGAATCAAAAGAAAGCCAATACCCTCGTTTGTTTTTGTCCTACGTTTCCACACACCGCTCACCTGTTCCTCGAGCCTGCTCCTCATGGAACGACCGTAACCTTCCCACAGCGACCGCTGTCTCATCGCACGGTGGCCTCAGCTCATTGTCCCTCTCTGTCTGTTGTAGAGCTGGCTGGACGAGAAGACCCAGTGGACGACGCGCTATGGCTGCATCGCGGGACTGTCCGAGCTCGGCGCTGACGTGAGTGGGGGGGGCCTCCGGCGTCACCCGCCTCTACCGTCCTTACCCCGCACTGTCGTCACCCTAGCAACCGTTACACCTGCCTCCATTTTTGTCCCCTGCAGGTGATAAAGACTCTGATCCTCCCCCGCCTGACTGTGGAAGGGGCTCGCATCCGAGCCGTGATGGACGGACCCGTGGTCTCCAATATCGATAAGATCGGGGCGGACCACGTCCAGAGCCTCTTGCTGGTAAGGGCTCCAGGAAAGTGTCTGTGATTGTGTCTGTGATTGTGTCTGTGAGGCACAAGGCATAGGTTCACATTTAGTCGTTCGGCAGACACTTTTATCCAAAGTGACTTTGTGACAAGTGAGGCTGAGGGCAAAGCAGCATAAAATCCAAATTTGAATCATTTCTGGTTGACCAACTTTCTTAAAGGGTGCACCGTAGCCATAGGAATCAGAACACGAGATAGCAGTTATCTTTTCTTATTTTTAGTCCTAGTCAAGTCTGTGGCTCATCAATCTGCTGATGAATAGTTCTATTGCAGCAAAAATAAAAACATCAATATAGACAATTGACAAAAGTAACATTGGTTTTTGTTATTGTTTGTTTTATCTATATATTTATTTCCCTCCCCGTCTAAGAAACATTGTGCCAGTGTGATTGCCAAGACGCGGACCCCGCCCGACAACGTGGAGCAATACCGGATCGACTACGGGTACCTGGGCCCCATGCTCTGCTCCCACGTGGTCAAGGCCCGGACCCAAGCGGCGCTACAGGCCCAGCAAGTCAACAGAACTACCTTAACAATCACACAGGTACGAGGACCTCCTGACACGCCTCCACATTACGAGTCATTGTTTCACCAAATCAGACGCTGTGTTGTTTAGCTTATGGTGGTCGTTTGAAACGCATTGAAACAACTTGTTCAGTGGGGCACATCGAACACATCATGGATCACTTGGGACAGACTTCTGTGGTTGCTGCAGACTTCTATCCAGTTGAAGACCTGACCGCTAATATTCACCACTAGTTCCACAAACCTTCAGTTTTTTGACCATCATCAATACATGTCTTTTCTTGCTTGTACGCTCGGTTTAAACAAGAACCGAACCCCCAGACGTTGTGAGTTGTATCGCCTGCTGTGCGTTGTGATGAATGACCGTACTGCGTGTGTGTGTTGTTGTTTTCCAGCCTCGCCCCACCCTCACAGTCTCCCAGAGCAGCCTCGGGGGCCCCGGAGGGCCTCGGACCCCCAGCATCATTAAGGTCCCCAGCTCTCTCACCCTGATGTCCCCCCGCCCGGGGACGCCGACGCAGCCCTCTCCGCCGGCCACCAAGTACATCGTCATGGCAACCAGCGCGGGAGCGGCGTCGACCCAACAGGTGACTGCCGGTTTTTCAGTTGGAGTTTTTTTTCTTCCAATATTTTTTTACATTTATGTCGGGAGTTGAAAATGAATTGTGTGTTTTGCATGCATAAATCACTTTAAATTGCCAATATATGAACAGGTTGTAATTTAACTTAAACAAGACCTTCCCCGACTCTCTACGCTGCATAGGACAGCCTGAGGGCTGATTTCTATTATATTTTAACTAAGCGCGGATAATGGCAAAGATGTCTGTTCTTTCATAACTTTTTGGTTTGTGCAATGTTTATTTATGATTAAACTAATAGTTAGTTTGATTGTTATTGTCTCAACGGAGCTTGCAAAAAAACTCACCATGGACTCTTTTCCTCCTCCTCCTCCTCCTCTTCCTCCTCCTCCTCCTCCTCCAGGTGATCACGCTGAGCACCTCTCAGTCGGGGGGCACCAGCACGGTGCAGAGCGCCACCTCGGCCCTGCAGCCCCTGGTGAAGCTGGAGTCCGGGGGCGGGCCGGGGCTGACGGCGTCACGGCCCATGCAGAAGTACATCGTGGTGTCCCTGCCGTCCTCGGCGTCCCTGGACGGCAAGGGCCCCGGGCTCACCGCCATCTCCTCCTCGGCCGCCGCCCAGCTGGAGGCGGGGATGAAGCTGGAGCGATCCGACTCACCCGGAGTGAGCACGCACTCGCCGCACTGAGACACCCGGACTGTACTACACACACACACACACACACACACACACACACACAAATACACGGACACACACACACACTCACACACACACTATTTCACACAATAAATTGTAAATACATTCATGTTCTATAAAAAAAAAAATCAGTAGGTCAATGGGACGTTTGTAATGGTTCGGCTGATATTCTGATTTTGTTTACCTTTTTTAACTCTTAAATAAATCTGATTTTGTAAGAATTTTTACTTGTATTTGAGTGTTTGTTCAAACGAAGAAAGGGAAACATGGGCAACAGCACCATCAATATAACACATTCTATAACTAATACTAGTTATTTGTACGTTGAAAACAATCATCGAAATGTTCCCCAAATCACTGAGCATGGCGTCAATGATAACAGGTAAATGCAATCCTATGTATAAGCAAGTGAACAATGAAGTGAACATTCAGCGAGTTGAATGCTGCTTATACATCCTGTGTTCCCTGCCCAGCATCAACAGTCCATTCTTGAACTTGAACCTCAGGCCACTTTGTAAAGTAGTGCTACCAGCATAAACCTTTTCCCTCTGCTGGTACGAAGCAGAGGCCCCTGCATGAACCTTTTCCCTCTGCTGGTACGAGGCAGGGGCCCCTGCATAAACCTTTTCCCTCTGCTGGTACGAGACAGGGGCCCCTGCATGAACCTTTTCCCTCTGCTGGTACGAGGCGGGCCCCAGCATAAACCTTTTCCCTCTGCTGGTACAAGGCAGGGGCCCCTGCATGAACCTTTTTCCTCTGCTGGTACGAGGCAGGGGCCCCAGCACGGCAGCATTAGTTGTCAGCATCCAACCCACTCCTGCCACCCGAAATGAAATCTTCATTTTATGCTGTGTTCTAGCTTTATTCA
>OOFB01015577.1:0-10636 GCA_900323305.1 Trachyrincus murrayi | reverse complement strand
TTACATTTCAATCCAGATTATAAAATTATTGTACAACAATAAAAGCATAAAATGCTGTGTACTACAACAGTTGTATAACATGTTATGTTTATGTCAAACAAACAACCTGACAGACAGACAGACAGACAGACAGACAGACAGACAGACAGACAAGTGCACAATGCGCATTTGGAATTGCGCCAAATGGCCACAGGCGGTGCCAGGCGCAGCCACACTCAGCTTTACGGTAAAGTGGCAGAACCAGGAAGTATAGTTTAAAAGCGGTGGCGTGTTTACCTGATTATACATCCACCGTGTTTACATCGGTCGAAAATCAACATTACAAAAATGACAGAAACGGGTACTCAGGTTCGACGGCAAACCTTGTGAATGTTTTACCAGCCAACATATTACATTAGTTGGGTGGAAAGTAGACTATTTCGACTCAAGTTGTTTACAACTACAATTGATGATTATATCATGAAATAAAGAACTATCGAACTTTTTGAAGTACAGCCATATCTGTTTAAGATTGTGAATGACCCCAAAATTACGGAAATGCAAACTCATATTTTACATGAACTGAACCTTGACAAGCATAACGACATGTTTCTGGCACTAGTTTTGATTTATGTTTCCAGTTGTCTAAAGCTGTGTATCTGTATTTTGCAGCTCTTTGCCAGGCTGGACGCACGTCGCTGTCTGACTGATATTGAACCACATCTGTTTCCCGAGGACTGCGGACCTCAATGTGGTAAGGCTCACCTTCACACATGATCAAATGCAGACATACATAAACAATCAGTAGGCCTACTTTAATGTAATTGCATTATGCATATGAAGCTGTATGTCAATGGGATGTAGAGGGGTGACTTATCCAAACCAACGTTCTTACAGTTCAACAGTGAAACAGTCAGACAAACTTCTTGAACTCTTTCCCACTTTGTATCTGTATCTCTGGAACAGGCGAGGTGGTTGAATTACATGGTTTGGAAGGTACAGGTAAGTTTAGACTGCTGTCTAAATGACGTATTATTATTAATTAAGCATGGATGTGTTTTATTATGAGAGATACACCCCTGCGTGCGTGTGTGTCTCAAGGTAAGACGGAGCTGCTGTACCACCTCCTGTGTCGCTGCATCCTGCCTGTGGAAGCTGGTGGTATGGGTGTGGAGGTGGTGTTTGTGGACACTGACTACAGTCTGGACATGTTGCGTCTGGTCACCATACTAGAGAACAGACTGGCTGCTGGTAAACACACACACACACACACACACACACATGCTTAAACTAATCTCTGCGGTTTATTTTTGGGCTCAGAGTTGCTCTTTCTCAAAGCTGGCTGTCCGCAATAAAATAGTTTATTCTTCTTAGTTCTGAAACACAATCATGTCATGTCTCTGCTGCTTTGAAGTTTGAAATATTATTCTCTGCTTTTTTCTGTCTCTGCTCTGCATGTCTCTCTCTCTCTGCCTGTCTGCCTAGGTCTCTCTACCAGCAGACCGGAGGCTGAGTCCTCTGGGGAGTGTTCGGAAGAGGCCGCCCTGCGCTCCTGTCTCTCCCGCCTGCTCGTCGTTCACTGTGGCTCCTCCTCTCAGCTGCTGCTCACCCTCCACTACCTGGAGACCTCCCTGTCCTCCCGGCCCAGCCTATCGCTGCTGCTCATCGACAGCATCTCAGCTTTCTATTGGCTGGATCGCTGCGGGGGCGGGGAGAGCATGGCCAGACAGGAAGACAAGCTCACCAAGTGTTCAGAGTTGCTGGCTAGACTACTGAGGTGTGTGTGGATTTATTGTTACTTTGTCTTCCCATGCATCTCAGAAAGGGGACAGATGCTTAAGTAGTTTTATGGTTCATGGTTCTTTTCCTTTTCCCTCAGAGATTACAGAATCACCGTTTTTGCCACCTCGCACGCCATCAGAAGGAACTACAAGAATGTTGCTTCTTCTTCTTCTTTTTCGTCTTCTTCATCCTCCTCATGCTCCGAGTATGAGCAGCCGTACCTCTGTCGCCCCTGGCAACGCTTGGTGAGCCACAGACTGCTGTGTTCTAGGGGAAAGGCTGGAGCCAACATGGCCGCCGCTGCATGCGCTGAGAAGCAGAGCAGAAGACAGGCGTTCACCGTTCGCTGCACCTCCTCCTCCTCCTCCAGAGGAAACAAGGCTCACAAAAGCAGCTCCTTCTATGTGACTGACGGAGGAGTAGTGTTCGTTTAAAAAACCCTGTCGTCTTCCGCTGTCTCTTACTCCTTGTCGTTTTGTTCCTGAAAATAACAGTCCACTTGTTTTCTGTGGCTTTATACACCTATACACTATATATACACGTGGTGTTCTGTATTAAGTCATTCTGAAGTAAATTCGTTTAATGTAGGTGCTGCTAACTGACGTTGAAACTGATACACTGGAACTTTTCAGTCAGTTGCAGCTGCGTTTACACCTTATGTCCACCAGGGAGCAGCACCAGAATCTCATCCCCACACACATGAACACGTCTGGGTGGCTGGGAGTTGACGCCTGTGAATCATGGGTGTATAATCTGTGAAGTCTCCTTTTCCCGTTTTAGGGTAAACCTGTGTCCCAGTTCACTAGTTTGGTATTGACACCAGTAGTGAGGAAAGACATCACTCGACTAACATTTGACTTCTGACAACAAGGCATTCCTCTGATATTTTGATGTGAAATCCTCTCTTGGATAGTGGCGTTTGTCGGATAGTGGCGTATGCCATTGATTTTACAATCAAAATATTTGTAATGGCTTAAGCAAAACGTTACTATGTTCTGAAATAAATTATGTATATAACAATCTACCTCTCAATTTAATTGAAGTAAGGACGTGTCCAGAATGTTAGTTGGAAATTTACCAGTGAGATGCACAGCCTGAACATAGGCCTACATTTCTTGTCCATCGTACTGGCTACAAAAGAAATGTATCGTAGAGATACACAATCTTTCTATCTATGGGTGTGTTTCCACCTCTTATTCACACGTGCTGCATCTATTGCATCTACTACTGCATCTGTTTCTGTTGCTGGACAGATCACTTCCTCTGTGCTGGACCTCAGCTTCCTCTTTCCCTCTCTCTGGCTATGTTGTCATAACAAATGATAATATCATTCTTAACTTATATAAAATTAAATATAGTGGTTAAAATACATCAATGGCTCTGTTTTCTCTTTTGCCGTAGTGTTTTGTTAATTCTAATTCCTTTATCTGAGTGGTAAGTCATGGTTAGACAGTGACACACAATTCACTTGACTTTTGTTTAATGATGATAAACAGCAGCTGACATTAGAGGTTTACCCGGTCACGACAGCAGAGTGTGCCATTTGTTTTTAAACAGGTTTCTAGTAATAGGCCGACTACATTACTACAATATTTGCTCAGTGCAGCTTCAGAAAGAACTGCCATCCAGATCACAATTGAAATCCTTTTGTGGCTCATATTGTGCTCCCCATAATTTTTTTTTATAAATAATTCTTGTATTAAGACATGCCATTATTGTGGGTGTCTTTAACTATATGCAGAATGTTGATTTGGGATATTTAAAAAAAGGATTTAAACGTATACTAAAAGTCCGTTCACGATCCAGTCCAGTAAGTTGAAGCACTCCGGGTTTTCCGGAGTGCCGTCTGATGACAGTGTGGGCGCTTCACCCAAAACGGCTTTCCAAAGGCTCCCTCCGCAGGGTCAGACACTTTTCCACAACACATTTACACCACTCTGCCACAAATACGGTACATTTCAAAACGTCGAACAAATAATTCAGCACACATTCACCACACGCGTATGTATTCGCGTCGCACACGGTAGACACACGCTCCGGCGCTCACACACCAAACTAATGTTTTATGGGACCTACTTCTTCTACCGTCGTTGACAGGCAGTGCTTCGGTCGATCCGAAACATGGCCTCCATGATGGAGCGTACGCTTTAACTTTAATTTTCGCGTTTTTTTTAGAGGTGAAAATCACGCTTTCTATCTCCTCCCCGAGGGAATGTTTCGCTGGAAAATAGTATGTCAACCACATGAAGCAAATGCTACCAGTCGGAGAAGTTCGCTGTCGGAATTAAAATCGGTTTAAGTCGGCTTGCAAAGCTGGAGAGGAAAAAGAGAATTGCATCAATTCCGTAAGGGGGCTTTTCTTTTCTCCTCACGACACTTCTTGCATGTCTAATCTCTTATCTTGTGCCGTCGGCTGTACAATCAAAGTGTTAACACGATGCTAAATCCATCTCGGGTGAATTAGAAAGCCCACAGCTATCCGGGCTGAATGCACTCGTTTATAATGCGCGCTATAAGAGCTAGCTTGTAAGCTAACGCTAGCAGAAAAGTGATCAGTCAAATTCTGGGCGGTCCACACTTTAACCCCCCGGAATATAGGAAGCTGCCGCTAATGTCTCGTTACCGTGCGGTGCTTTTGTTTACTAAAATGGCTACAACGATGTAGTTCTCAATGTTGATGATGAATACGACAAATGTGTTGTGTTGTGTTGTGTGTGTGTGTGTGTGTGTGTGTGTGTGTGTGAACTCATGGGGTGTTTTTTTTAATGTGTACTTCCACCAACCAGCACGGCTACATTCATACATGAAGTAGGTTTCTGTTATACTACATAACCCCCAATTCATCCGTGTTAGCATGCATCTTTTAGATGGGTCAACGATAATCCGAGACAATTAAACACGGTGCGATCGACGATACACCCGTCGATACACACGTTTGAGCAAAGAAACAGGCAGCTGCAGCTTTAATATTATGATCTTAACCCCCCCCATTCAGTATTTTTTTTTTTTTAAAGCCGTCCAACGGGGGGGGGGGACGACACACATTTGTAGACGATAATAACTTTAGACAATTCGATATTTTTTCTCTCGATTGAAGTCGACATTTCTTCCAGGAGAGTTGACGTATTGTTGTCATCATCATCATCATCATCATCGAGGTGGACGGTCTAGGCCGGAACACTACCGCGTTAAGTCGGCACCTTGCCACACACACACACACACACACACACACACACACGGAGGGATCCTCGTGTAGCGAGATTAAAGTCTAAAGGCCTCAGCTGGACGGTGTGTATAGAAAACAAGTGGGTTTGTTGAGGCTGGGGAGCACTTTTCCCCCCCAGCCGTATCAGAATAACGGAGTGTTAGTGTCCAACGTCCAACGGACAGGTTGGGAAGTCTGTTTTGCTGCCCTGATGTTGAACTGTCTCTCAGCCCATTTTGGTCAGACGTGGGAATTGGCTGAACGGCCCAGTGTACAATTTCTGCAGATAAGCTAAATGTTCATAATTTGATGCATTATGTGTAAGGTTTTCTTTCTCTTGAGAGTCATTGTGCCGTGTTTACATATATTGTGTAGTTTTAGCCCACTACCTCTGATTGATGTGAAAGTAACACATCATTTAGCGTTGCCTATTTCATTTGATAACATGAAAGTGATGACACCAACTTCCTGTGCCAAGGTAGCCCAATGGTAGAGGCTGCTGGCAGGCCCAACACCAACAGAGGCCAAATTTGGGTGTTGTGGGTTTATTAATTGACACACACACACACACACACACATGCATACATATATATATATATATATAGTGTGTGTGTGTGTGTTTAAGACATGCTGATTGAAAAGTTAAACCAATATCTCTGACAATTGTTAAAACCTCCCAGTTCCATTGTTGACTTCACTAGAACACAGTGTTATAAATAGCTTTAAATAGCGATTGAGTTAGTAGCCTATGGACAAAATAGATTATGTAGTTCATTAAAGAGATATGTTGAGGACCAATGTTTTACAGCCAATGTGTCAGAAGGAGGCTATAGAATGAAGGAAGCAAGGTGAAATTTGCACAAAATCCACCACAGGACTACTTTCTTACATCTATAGGCTAGCCTACATGAAACCAATAATACCTTGCTATTGAAAACAATGTTGTCACCATTGTTGTCAGCATTTAATTTTATATTTGACAAACAGCTGCTATAACCACATTTAGGCCTATTACCTGTTACACAACATGGACCTTTATTTGTGTATATTGGGCTCATTAAGAGAGGAAACTGAGGCAATTATCTAACACCATCTTATCACTGCAAATTAGGAAGAATCAGTCCAAGATTGCATGGAGGTGTGATTCAGCTAGTGTTGGGCTAATCATATAAAACTGTATATATTATGGTGTAGCCTATATCTCTAAAATGGCCTTCAATGGCATGACTACATTTGGAGCACTCTCCAAATCACTTCTTTGGGTGATGCTTAGTATTTTCTTGTTCTGGGTAAATACATTTTATTCAGAATATTATTTTATTAATATTATAATATATTATAATTGTTGCAGTGCAGTTCCTAGAGCTGCTCTTCTCGATGCATTGTAATCTGCGTATGATTATAAATTCTAGGGGCTTTCAACACTGCAGAAACTGTTTACTGGGTTAGACCAGAGGTGTAAAAAGGTCAACCTGTTAAACATCAACTGTCACAGCTATAATGGAAACTCACCCATGTCAGATAACTGTTTGCACACAGATTGGCTTTGATAATTATTGGTTTTCATGCAAAACATGTTGAAAGACTATCTTAATGGTTATCTTAATGTTGCTCTGTGTGTGCACAAGACATACCGGCAAAATGTGTTTAACTTAACTTTTAATATTAGTGTTCATGAAAATGCCTACACGATTAGCAACGTTGCCGCCGAACACTCGACACTCTGGCTAACTGGCAAGAAATGTGGCCGGTTTGATTTTGGCTCCATGCTGGTCGGCATGCTGGTCAGGTCACTAAGTGGGGCAAACAAAATATCTTGTACTACCCATTCTGTCTTGACACAGAAAGCAAATGCCCCCAAGAGGTTACCATAGCTAATAATCTGACATTCTCTCACAATAGTCGCAGCAGTGGCACTGGTCAAGTGCACATCTTTGGTTTCTAAACTCTCCTAATTATCTGGTAAACAGTATGGAAAAGAAGGTCACCAAGTCAGCTCAGACATCTGCAATAAACAATGAATAAATCATGAGTATATCTAACATAGGTGTCTCGTGCAAGAGTTGACCTGCTCTGGCATTAGTTATACTACCTGGTCTCCATGTGCACGCTTGTGTCTCCCCTGCATTCTGGAGGCCTGCATTTGTTTACTTATAACAACTTAAATCCAATCCATGTCGGTGGGTCACATCGCTTGCCATTACTCATTCATTCCCCATATTGTGATTGGTCAAAATAGCCGCCTGTCATAGTGGCTGATATGTGGTGTCAGTAGTTCATTGGGTCACTGTGAGTTCACCCGGCTGCTTGTCTGCGTCCTTATAGTGTCTGGCTTGGCTTGGTTTGGTTAAACCCAGTTGTACTGTCTGAGTGATTCAAAATTTTACGAGACAATTTTTTGAGGTTTTTCTCAAAATGTTGTACAGCCTGCAGGAAGCACGGCACATGTATTATATTGACCCAAATACTAGATTCGCTTTTGATTGTTTTTAGTTCTTGGCTCAGTTTTTGCCAATAAGCTTTAACATCTAAGTGCAGCTACTGTATGTCTATGTTTTTACTTTTGACTCAAAATGACCCAAATACATTTAGTTCAGCTAACCTATTCAGCAATGGACTTTTGAAAAGTTGAAAAGCCAACGCCTAGACGAAAATATTGTATTGCTGAATGCTTGCTGAATGAACAATTTTGAATGCATTGATTTGAAAGAAAATAAGAGATCCGTTAGTTACTCCAACTAGATATTGTAGTATAATGTTTCAAGCCACATCTCGTATCTAACCCCCCCCCCCCCCCACCCCCCTGTCCAGAATGCCATCGGGGGCTCAGTCTCAGGAGCTCCGTGACAGAGGACCGCCTCCTCCTGTCACTCGTGCCGGACGCAGCGCTGGATTGGCCAAGGCGGCTGCCAGCAGTCCCACCCCTGAGAAGCGTCCGCGTGGGCGACCTCGGAAAGACGGGAGCACCGGCCGCTCTGCGCCTCCTCCACCACCCCCAACTCCTCCTCCTCCTCCTCCTCCTCCTACCCTGCCACAATCAAGGACAAAGTAAGTCGAAGCTACCATCTGAACACTTTTAGTGTATCTAGGCCTTGAGCTGACCGTACACCTCCAGTCCAATACTTCACCAGCCTGCAGATGAATAGGTTTTTATATGACCACAATTTCTCATTTATATGGAGCTCTTTCTATTATTTAGCTTGAGTAAAACAGCTGTGAGCTAGATGGACAGGTTGCTACCGGTTTCAATTCCGGTTTCAAAGTCAAGACTGCGATCATTAAAATAGTCAGATAAAGAAAATAGTGCGTTTTCTTTAATTGGGCACCATGGGAAACCTAATTATTACTAAAGCCCGACCGGTATCACTTTTGTGCCACCGATTACTGATGTTTTGACATCAACAACATTTTCTAATAAATTCGAAAAACCTATATTTTATTAAAGTTTCTATATTTGAGAACATTTAACTTATAAGCAAACAAATAAATTAAAAACACACAACTTTTTGATAGATACATTTAAAAAAGGATTATTACATTAAATATATATATATTAAACTTCAATAAATGAAAACAACAATTAACTTTAATTATACAATAAACAAGTAAATATAAAATACACACATGAACTGAACTTTTTTTTTAAAACTGCTATTTTAGCAGTTTAAGTAGACTTTTAAGTAGTCAGGCAGACGGAAATGCGTTGTGTGCCTTTAAAACACTTCTGAGGTCATTTTCACACCTACCCAGCCGTTTGTGTGCACCCCAGACAGTTTTAGGTCGCTTGCTTCAATATCCAATAGAAGTCCCATCCAATAGAAGCCCATTCAACATCAAACTCCACGTTAGACTTGTTGTAAGCACACGTCCCTGCTTCTCATGACTGGTATTGTCCTAATGAACATGTCGACCTTCATTTTTGGATTAGTTATTTTCATTTTAAATGTTTAACGGTTGCTCACATGATTATCAAATACCTAAATATTGAAGCAAGCAACCTAAAAGCTGTCTGGGGTGCACACAAAAGCCCGGGTAGGTGTGAAAATGACCCCAGGAGTGTTTCAAAGTGAAATTCCCCTTTTAAGTCTGCTTGTCGTGTGTCGCATAGGGAGGGTTTCCTCTTAACGAAGTAATTACCTTCTCAACAACTCAATCAGAACACATTTGCGTTAGTTTTGTAGCCATATGTAGGAGAGCGTGCATGTCCCAGCATCAACAAACACACGCAGCTTGTCAATAAGTGAGTGCATCAATGGTATTTGTGATCCTGTCTAGATCAAGTAGTAGAGCAAGGCATTAACACGGCCAGGGTTAGGGGCTCGATTCCCATTGGGGCCACCCATGCCGTGAGTGTGTGCACTCATGGTATTGTAAGACGCATTAGATGAGAGCGACCACCAAATGGCATATAGATACATTGATACATTTATTTGGGGGAAGACCAAACACCCAACAATGGGTGTTGCTCTGAGTAAGCATGTTGTCTCCAGCTCGTATGTTACAACTAACCCCGGCCCATAGCTTTCTTATAAGCCCTAAGACCACTACCCTACCGCTTTTTCCAGAGTGTATCGTCCTTGAATGAAATCAAGACTATTTCACTATATACAGGGCTTCTCCGTTATTACATTACTGGAGCGCGTGTAAATGCGCCAATCGCATCACTGCTATAAACTGATTATTGTCAGTAATTGCCGTGAGGCTGCATGCAAACAGACACTTTTGTTGTGTGCTGTACTGTATCCGGCAGACTCTCTGGGACACTTCCACTGCTTTTACGAGTCTACAAGATGTTTAGGAATAGGCTTGAATAGGTCTCTGTAATGACCTAAAAAACAGCATGCAAGTCTCTTGTATTTTAAGACCCTTGTCTTGTCTCTGCATCGTGATGTATCGTTGTGTATTTTTCCAAGTAAAACAAGACTTTAAAGAGAAGAGCTTATGCTGGGACAAAACAGAGGAGTGCCATTTGTTCATTTGGGGTTTGAGTGGTCCTAGCAACGGTGTTGCTATTAGTCAGAATGACCAGATCCTAAAAACATAGGTTTGATTGGACGATGAATAAACATGTTTTCGGATCATTGTTTTTTTGTTCTTCTGTATTTATTCTCCCGTGTGTCATTTAGTTAGAAAGTGTAGTGTAGCGATGTACCGCTCACCGTTAAGAGTATCTGTTCAAAGGAAACCCTAGCACTACATACAGCAGCCGCTGTACCGGACGTCTGATCTGCTCTTGTGTTGTTGTTGTTGTTGTTGATGCTAACTCGTATGAAGACGCCGGGTCTCTCTCAGCTGGAGAGTCAGACTGAGAACGGTCTGCGAGGAAGCAGTGGCACGGCGCCCTCACAGTGAGCCGACGTGATGACTCAGCTCATCTGTGATTCACTGCTGGTAACGGCGGCGCTTTGTGTTTTACTCCAGTCCAGGTGAAGTGAGAGATATGGAGTCGGCACAGCTTCAAACAAAATTCGTTTGGCATAGTAAAGCTGTGTATGAAATATATATTACTATGCTGTATGCAAACACACCAGCACGTGTTACATGTTATTCAAATCGTGATCACGGCGGGACACGAGCTTGTGTGTGTGTGTGTGTGTGTGTGTGTGTGTGTGTGTGTGTGTGTGTGGTCCAGGTGGAGGCTGCCGTGGACCAGGTCAGGGAGAAGCTGCG
>OOFB01015574.1:15758-34130 GCA_900323305.1 Trachyrincus murrayi | reverse complement strand
GGGGGGGGTCCGGGGGGGGGGGGGGGGGGGTTTCTAGCGAGATAGCTAACTTACACCGACCGTCCCATCGCTGCACTTCTTTTCTTAGAGCAGAAGAGGTCTGTGTTTACATTGTGCAGATGGTTAATCTGACGTGGTTCCACGCTCCCACTGAGCCAGCTCCAACACTAACATTATGAAACGAGCAGCACAAATTACTATCAAAATAGAGGGTCCGCTTTAAAATAAACCCAGCTGATTTTACATTTACTGAAATATTAGTTCATCTGACCTACACCCAAAAGTTTTTTTTTTGGACTTTCTACTCTACTTGCTACTCTCTCTGTCTCTCTCTCTTCCTTCCCTTCAATGAAAAGTCCAATGTAAACAGCGGACTTTGGTTCTGTATTTTTCCCCCCGTTGAACCACTTAGCTAACGTTTCCTTTCCCCTACAACATCAAAGGGCCACAGAAGTGCACGGCACGCTGGAAGGCATGCGTTTACGGCTAGGCCCGAAAACTGCAAAATATGTGTCATGAACGCGTGAGAACTTCTTCCGCTTTACATTTCACAGCCTACACTCTTCTGCACAAGAGCGTACAATAGGATTTGTGGAGAAACCTCTCAGCTTTAAGTAAAGGACATATCATTTGGGAATGAAATGTAGGTATACATTTGGTCATTAATATATTCGTACATTTTTCAGTATTTTGGTCATTCGGTATTTGAAAACCCTTCTTGTCTTGAGTCCATTCAACCAAGTGAGGCCCCACTACGATCACGAAGTCTCCTTTTCTTGTTATTGTTATCACTTATTAATAACATAATTACCTTAGATTCATTATTACTCATGAAATCCTTCATAAAGGAGTCCCCCTCCAAAATATATAAGAGCATATTTAGTCTCCAGTCAGAAAAATGGAAAAGCCCACATTTACATATTTACAACGAGAGAGAACGAGAAACCAACAATAACCATCAGCTATTCTTTCCATGAGCATCGAGTATCGGATCACTCTGCTTCACAAATGGAGCGCGCTCTGTTTGCATGTTGCTCAGCTACAGAACAGCACTCGCAGCAGGCTCCGTGCAACACGCTTGGAATATGGTTACGTTTCCCACTCCAGACCCCTCACTTAGTGGACACTGTGTTAGTAATAAACCAGAATAATGTTCCACAAATAGATTTACGTGAAATTCTCGGAAATGATTGCGCCATTACACGTCATCTGATCCGTTTGAAAATGGAAATCTATCTATCTATCTATCTATATATATATATCTTTCTATCTAGTATCTACCTATCTATCTATCTATATATCTATCTATCTATCTATCTATCTATTTATCTATCTTTCTAGCTATCTATCTTTCTATCTATCTATCTATCTATCTAGTATCTACCTATCTATCTATCTATCTATATCTATCTATCTATCTATTGCTCTGTCTCTCTCTCTTTCTCTCTCTCTCTCTCTCTCTCTCTCTCTCTATCTCTGTCTCTCTCTCTCTCTCTCTCTCTCTCTCTCTCACTCTCTCTATCTCTATGTCTCTCTGTCTCTCTAATTACAGTAAGTGACTAATTTCTCTATCGCTCCTGGTCCCTCTCTCTCTTTGGTTAAGCAACTCCTTTCTCTCTCTCTCCCTCTAGATCTCTATGTCTCTCTCTCTAGTTAAGCTGGACTCTCTCTCTCTAAGTGACTTCCAGGCTGTAAGGGTCAATGCTCTGCTATGGTAACAGTAGAAATAAAGCTTGGTGTTAAAATCATTACAGCAGCCTCGACATCGAGACTCAAACTCTCTTCCTTCCACCCGGGGAGGGATCCCAGGTGTGCTGGTGTTTAATTATGGCTGCAAGTCATTCTGTAATTTGATTTCCTTTCAAGTTCCTTTCAATTTCCCAGAAGCCGCTGATTCATAGTTATAAACATGCCGCCGTAAAAACAACAAAAAACAGAGTCCCAACGCATCGCAATGTGTCATCGAACGAGGATCACGATAACATTACAGTATAATGGAGACTCAAGAGTTTAACTGGTGTTTTAAACATTAAGTGATGGGTCTGTCTTTTCAGTTGAGCAAACAACCAATTAAGGAGGAAGTGGGTTAGAGTTGTGCTCAAGGGCACTTCAGCAGGAAACGTTTGTAGTTGATGGAGAATCACACTTGTCATAGTTCCATTACAGAGCAGTCTTCATGCAGCAGCACATCTTGCAAACTAAATATGTAGGCCTAATACAGGCTCGTGTCACAGTAGGTTAGGCTCTTGCAATGACATGCGCCTGTTGAGCCATCTCAACTGTTAAGCAATATTACATGAGAGGGTGTGGTTTAGTGTAGCTTCAGTGATGCTTGCTGACGGTCCTAACCACATCACTGAATTGCCAGTAATGACAGTAAAGCACACCCTCTTGTGATTTACTGTATTAGTTATTGGTGATGTGGGGAAATTCACTCAAAATACATTGTTTGTTTTTGTTTGTTATCTCAGTTTATTATAATAATAATAATAATAATAATTCAGTTAATAATAATAATGATAATACAGTTTATTAGTTTGGCGCCTTTCATGTAGGATACAATGTAAAAAAAATACACATCAGATAACATTAGTTATATTCACATTGATGCAATTATTGAAATACACACAATACACACAGTTTCTTGTTTTTATCCAAGCAATATACACAATACACAAATGTAATGAAACTCTACAGATTTCTAGTTTGCAATTGAAATGTAATCGACCAGGATAATAATACATAAAGACACTGCATCACCTCATGGAAAAGAGGGTCTGTTTTAAAAAACAAATCAAAGGAGGTCTAATTTCGTTTTAACCTGGGCCACTCTTTGGTGGCGCCTAGCTAACAGCTACCTATACCTCCCCCACCCCCACCCCTCACCCCAGGGGCCAAACATGCTGCTACTACTAACCCCTACCATCAGAAGAAAAGGGGAGCTTTACACATTACATCAGCCCAGTCCAAGGCCACGGTAGGTGTGTGTGGATGCTGACTCAGGCTGACATCATGCTGGTCTTTTATCCACATAGTAGCAGCCACGTTGACGGTGGCCGTCTCCCACACACACACACACACACACACACACACACACACAGATACAGACACGCACGCACACACACACACACACACAAACTGCTCTTTCACCTGATTGCTTTCTTCTTGGGCTCTGAGGGTCCCCATATGTCAGCAATCATCTGCCCCTCAAACGCTGGACTGACTCATTGTTGGAGGCGATTGGGTCCACCTGTCTGCAATCTCCCCCCATAGCGCAGCAGCGGCGGTGGCTCGGAATCGGGTCCATCGCGTCTTGTTTCCCTCCTCTGATGACAATCACCTGTTTGTTGTGGAAGGCCAGGTTTCTTGCTACGTGTCAGGACACACTCCCCTGCTCCCCTGGTTGTTTTTTTCCTGGGTTCCAGGGTTGAAGCACACATTCGGATCGGGTCCAAAAGGCTAGCTGACTAACTTGGATTTAAAAAAACTGAATTGATTCGGAATTGCGAGATACCCTAACCCTAACCCTAACCCTAACTTGCTAGTAATAGTGAGAGTGGCTGGACGATGGCTGTCTGAAGCAAGACGACGGAAGTGTCCGACCCTTAGGATTCCGGGCCCTACGGGCAGATTGCTCTGAGATGGGTTTAAACACCTCTGCCCATCTCATTTCCGCTCGGTAAAAGAACTGGGGATGAGCTGTAATGGTCGAGAATGACAGGCTTATAGTGGGACATAGATATACGTACATATATCCGTTTAAAAGGCATGTTCGATTAGAATATCTGAAACAAACGAGTCATAAGATTGCACAGGCAGGCGTACATGCAAAGGTCAATGCTAAGGTGTGTGTGCACTTACTGTGATTTGAAGTGGCTTTGTAATGTATGTGCTTGTCATTTAATAGGCCTCCTATAATTAAAATATATGCATGC
The DNA here is from genome assembly GCA_900323305.1 of Trachyrincus murrayi. Lineage (NCBI taxonomy): Eukaryota > Metazoa > Chordata > Actinopteri > Gadiformes > Macrouridae > Trachyrincus > Trachyrincus murrayi. The sequence continues at coordinate 30,195 of OOFB01015574.1, read as the reverse complement.
CCTCATATCTGCCATCTGATTGGCCTAGACGGCGTGTTTTTACAACACGTTCAGTTTACTACACATGTGGAAACCAAGGAAATTAAGGAAATCCTTGAGAGAAGCCAGGGCTTTATTTAAAGGCTCGATTCACCAAACTTTCTGAACACAGCTCTTGACACAGCCATTCCGTTTATTAGCACCGAGCCTATTTTAAGCATTCAAATTAATGCAATGTGTTGGATTCAGAACAAATTAATACTGGCACACGCGAGGAAGTCGTTCTGCGTTTCCCCCCCCCACAAACCCACAGGTATTGGGGCTGGTTATTCCACTTGGCTGAGGAGGACCCGTACTCTGCAGGCAGCAGAATTTGCGAAAAAGTTGCGTCATGAAATTCAAACCGAGCGGGTTGTAATTTGCGGCCGCCCGTATCACGAAAAGCTAACGGCACCGGGGTCTGAATATATGTGTGCAAGTCTGATTTTGTGTTGCAGTGTTGTGTTGTTTTCGAAAAAGGAGGGACGTTCAAGAAAACCAGCCGATCAGATGAAATCAATTAACACACTGCTTTATATGTGTAATGGCAAAAAGTAAGTGACAAAGCTAAATTTAGCACAACCAATGATTCAGTTCTTCCAGCCGTATATCTGTTCTTCTTCTGCATCCCTCGGCTTTGATCTTTACACATGCGGGACAAATGTGACAAACTGTCATAAAGTTGGAGCGGTCATATCTGGAGAGCTGTCAACCTCCTCCGTATTTAATCAACAGCAATCTACTCGTCGTCTTGTGTTTTTAAAGAACATGCTCAGTGGTCGGTGCCAAACGGAATAAAGACCGAAATAATGAGAAAAAAAAGGCGAATTCATAAAAAGAAACTTGCGAAGGCGTCCATCTGGGAGTGGTTGAGGAGGACGAGGCATGATCAAGGGGTCCTTGGCACGGCGAGTCTATCTTGGATACGCACACTTTCCAACTTGAGACGAAAAACAAAACAAGTGCTTAGGTCTTGCTACGGGCGCACTGGGAAACACCACCATAAACAGTTGCCTCAACAAGTTCCGATGGAAATTCAGTCACCACTGGAAAAGTGGCCCAGGGCTCCCTTTATCATGGGAATCAACGGGTGGCCATGCTGTTACTTTTCAAACAATGGAAATGCAGAGAAAGGTCTAGAAAGGTCCCGATGTGGAGTGTCATTGTTTGTATATATTATAGATTTCGTGCTCCAAAGGAAACAATCACTCACATGAAAATCTATTATTGCCGCATTTCCATTTTTTAAACAGAAAAATTGACGATAATCTGTTCCAAAGATTTTAACAATATGTTTGTATTACTATGACTTCCTGTTGGCATTTCCTGCAGAGTTACCAGGCGGTGTGTGTGTGTATGGGGTTGTTGCTGAGGCGTGGGTGGCTGGTTTCTGGGGGTTTGTTGCTGAGGCGTGGATGGCTGGTTTCTGGGGGTTTGCGGGTCTTGGAGGTCTTGGAGGTGGTTCCTCTGTGTTGTGGGAGTCACTCTGGTCCTCCATGTCGTGCAATATATTTTTTTTGTACCTTTATTTATGCTATGTTACGTTATGAATATTTATTTATTTATATGGTCTGGATGAACCCGGTTGATCCAGGATGAACCCAGTTGATCCAGACCATATCATTATAACGACTTAACTGCGAATCAACCCATATCCCGTATAGTCAAACGGCCTATGGGCATGTCGATTGTCAGTGAGGCTCATGTATGCGGGGGGGCTTTATTTCTATGGTCGTATGTCTCCTTTTGCCAAGCAGAGGCAGACATGATCTAATAGGCCTATGTAGGCCCATATATTGGTTGGTCTTTATAGATCCTTCAATAAGTATAGCCTTTGCTGAGCTGAAATATAAAATAGATTATTTTAAAAAGAACACAAAAAGGATATATAACCAGGAGGTCTTTGTAGATGTAGAAGGAATATGGATGTGGTTGAGTTGTACGCTAATCAAATTCTCACACACACATTTTCTAATTGTGTCGGTCTATTTGTTATTCGCCATCCACGCACCGAGCACATCACACGCATCCATAGAACTAATGTGGTCTTGATCAACCCGTATCCCGTAACAAGCGTGTCGATTGTCTGTTAGACTCGCATGCGGGGGCTTTACCGGACTGTCTCAGGGGCTTCCATATGTTCTCTTGAATCTCACAGAACCCTAATGACCCGATCGGAAATCCACTTCAGCCACGTAAGGAATTGTGCTGTTTCGCCATAATTAATTCCTCCGTGAATTGATTACAAAAAAAGGTTGTCCGAAAGACTTTGTAAAAAGTCGCTCAAATGACTCATTATATGAGTCATTATAATATATTTGTTTTAATCAATTCATCGTGTAGGCCTACTTACTTTTTTTTTAATATATATTTTTTATTTTGCCTTTCAGGGCTTCCATATGAGTGGTTTATTTCGGCGTATAAAAGTCTCAATTTGACTTACGATTTGGAAAGAGAACTATATATTCTCTGTAAAATTTCGAAACATTTAAATCGTTAATTGAAGTTGAAGGCTAGAGGAAACCCATGAATCCCATTGGTTACCATAAATCAAATGCAGCCGTAGTAACCAAATGGTGTGCGTCACACCAGCATAATCTCGTCGCTCCACAGTCATCCCGTTCTTTTCAACGGGGCATTTGAGTTCAAAAGCGACGTAACCCGGCAAAGACAGACAAGAGGGTCTTGAGGAAGTGGAACTTGCAGATAACAGCCCTGCATCTCCTCGTCTGCCTGAAGACCTTTGTTCTGTGCTCCAGCCTATTCACGGCCAGGGCCTCCCAAATTAGCATGAGGCTAATGGCGCAGATAATGTGTCTCAGGGTGGATCCACCACATTCACTGCCTTTATCATTGCCTGCCATGCTGCAGACTGTTAAAGATACACTTATCAACCAGTCTAAAGACATTTAGGGAGGGGTTACTACGTAAATCATCAATCAAGATGCTAATCACTGTGTAGTGATCATGTCAACATTTCATCTGCCCAGGACAAATTTGAAAAATGTAAAAATAATTAAATAAAATGTAAGTTGTTTTCACATCCTGCAGATTCCAAGTATGTCTTCTAAAAAACAATAATACCTGTGGAGTTAACCGTAATAGTCAATCATTATCTTTCTGGAATTTTTTTTTTTTTTTATTGGACCATTTTGAGTGATTAATGCTAGCATGCTCCATTTTGTTAGAAAAGTCTTAAAAAAATGTTATTATTATCTTATTGACCATTTTTATTCCCGCTAATAGGCGTGAGTAAATCAATGCAATGCTTTACAAGCTAATAATACTTCTCCTCGGTCGGTTAATGTGCCAGTCGGACGGTTACTTTTATGGCAATTTTGTTTGATTTCAGGGCCTCTTTGCCCTTTATATTCTTCTACAGCCTCACAAAAATAAGCTTTTCCCCCCATGTGCATTGTTTAAATTTCCAACACGCTTTATGGTCACCCATAATAAGCTGATTATTTGTACTTCAACATTAAAACCAGATTTTGACCGAGCAACATTTCCCGTTGGCAGCCAAAGTGAGAATGCCTTAAGGTTGCTTCTATTCCAATAGTGATCTTAAAAATAAAAAGCTAGCGGTGTTGGTTAAAAACCACAGACTTCATACCAAAAGGAGAATGCGTTTTGGTGCAGCCAGAGGGATGGGAGGTACCAGTGTCATACTTCTTCTGAATGAATATGGACATGCTGAGCTCCTCCAGCTTGGAACTGCCAATCACAACCATGCAAGTCTGCATTATCACTTAGCACTCATCTTAGTTAGCAGTTAGTTAAAATAAGTTAGCAACAAGATTCCAGATGCGACCACCAATGATTTTTCGGAAGTCTTCCATAAAAGACATCAATTAAAAGTACAGTTCTTTCCTTGATGCCACTGTGGCCCATTAACAACATGGTCGGAGCAAAAGAACAGCTGGCATGCAGAAAACAGATAGAAACATCATGCCATTCCTTTCCAGAGAAAATGGCTGAGCCAGCCCAAAGACCTGTCAAAGTCTGCCGGTGTCGGTTGTCATTACACTGTACGCTATTCGATTTTGACAAAGACCCCCATTCTAACTTCACTATGGGCATCCACACACCTCATGTTGGAGAGTTGCTTCAAATCGAATCTGAATGAGAAAAAAACCTAAGAAGTCGGTTCTTTCTGCAGCATCGGCCCAATCAAACAGTGCAACAAAATCACATCATGGACCAATAACACAGACAAGAAATGTATAGGTTAATTGATAGATAACGGCAAGTATTGAATATAAATGAATTCAATACAACATAGACCCTACATTGTATGAAACCATACAACTGTGAAACTAGCACGCACTAGTTCAGTACACGGGCCGTTGAATAAGCGATTGTTTCAGTATACGAACATTTAGGTGTATCTGTACACCGTCAGGAAAATGTCAGTCCATTTCAGACAAAGATACATTGAGCATTCGCTTGTTATGGTAACAAAGGAGGAGGAAAACAGTTACTGCCCTTGAGTCGTGGGCCTTTTGATTTCCATGCAAATTTAAATTCCTTGCATGTAAATGGTGGGCAACCCGGACTCTGTACTGAATTACTGCCATTGTCCGACGTGTAAACACGCTTAAACAGAACCAGTTTGCCATGGGAGCACGGGATCCCCTGTTCAGTGAAGGAAACTGCTGAGTTTGTAAAGAACAAACGGCAAGGTTAGGGCCAAACAGAGCACGGAGGTGATATGGGAAGAAACAAGCAAAACAACATTTAGCAAAATTGGCAGTGTGCGTATTTCAGCCGACCCTCTTTCCATATCTAAAGGGTGCATGCGGCTGGAACAAGCAAACAGAAACACAGTGGAAGCTCCTCCAAAAAAAGCCACCAGCTCTGGAGAGTAGGCCACATTCTTCCAGCCATTGAAAGTGTTCGAGCAATTTGGAAGAAAGGAACTCCACACGTGGAAAAGCCAACGAGGAGGAACCCCCCTTTGCCAAGCCCTTTAACGTGTGCTCTAAAGTGAGCAGTTGTTCTTCCAGGGGGGTTAATGAGAACGGGTGGATTCGTGACGTCATCCCCCCCACCCCCGGTGCTCTCAACTTCTGGAGACGGCGTTATCGTCTCGATGTAAGGCACTTTAGGAAACGTTGTTATTCAAATAGGTGCAATATCAATAAATAAAGTTTATGATTACTGTTTCAGCGAGAGGACAGTGCAGGCTTCGATTGCCTGGCAGATGGAAACTGATTAAAACGAGACGTCACGATTGCGCCAATAAACAAACCAAACCGAAAAAAATCATCCAAGACATTTTGCTTTTAGTTTAGTGTCGAAATTAATGTATGTATTGGAAATCTTGCTATATACTGTGTGATTTAAACATGGCTTTAAGGGTGATATAAGGATACCAATAAATCGGCCTGTGAGCAAAGCATTTCAATATTCTTTCATGGACTGCTTATCTGAAGTACAGTAAAGTAAAATTCAGTTACTTCTGCATCTAAGATATCTCCCATCCATCTGGACAGCTAGAAAGCAAACTCAACAACATTAGCTCATGGTTTGAGTAATAATGAATTGAATAAGAAGAAGCCATTATGTTACAAAAAAAAAGAAAGAAAGCTGAATGTCAGGGAGAGGGCACTTAACTCCTGGACTGGATTATGAATAGGCCTCAAAATAGACTTGAGAGAGTAGTGGTAGAGTAGTGGTAGTTCCATATGTGAGGGAGGATTGATTCCACATCTGTGACATGTTAGCTTAATATATTTCCTACCAGAAAATCTACCTTAGCATCCGATTAGATGTGCCCTAATCATCTTAGTTGGATCTTTAGCAGACCTAACACACAAACACAGAAGAGAGAATTTCATCCATGCAACGTAATCCATGTGTTTAAATTTGCAAGGGCGATTGGTTTGCAAATTGCAATGATGTGTTCATGGGTGGGTGCAATGTAAGTATAGCGGGTTAGATTTAATAGAAAAGAAGAAAAGAATAATAATAAACAACCGATATCTCTGAGCTCCTGAATAAAACACCAACTGTAGATGTAAAATAAATCGGTACACCTCTGTATTCTATCTGGCAAAGTGCATTTAAGTTGCTCTATTATAACCAAAATGAAAATCATTTGGAAAAAAAATAAAAACATGAAAGTAATTGGAGTTCTGACCATTGGCCCTTTAATATACAGAAAAGTTATAACTGCTGTTCCTTCTACTGTATTACATTTTATCTATCTTTTACAGCACCAAGTTTTTAGGCCCACTTAAAACTTGATGCTGACTTGTTCTGTCTGCGTGTTGAAATCTATCAGGAGCAGGCCCACATTGAGTTGTGGCATCAGAAACACCTCCCTGTGCCTCATGTTTTAGAAAGGCTGGACCCACAAAAGCACACACACACACACACACACACACACACACACACACAACCTAGACCGGGTGGCCTTCACTGTGTGTTCACTTCCAAGTGGCCACCAGCAGAGGTGCCCTACCTGAGGGACTAAGTGAAGGCAGATTGGAAGCCCAGAGAAGAGATTTCATGGAACAAATGACAGAGTTGTAATGTGTACAGATCCCAGAGATACTCAAAAGAGCCGTTCGTTTGATGAGGTTCTTGGATCAAACTCACCAAACAAACTTAAATAAGCAGATGGGCATGACCGATGGATCAACCGGTGTGTACTGTGTGTGTGTGTGTGTGTGTGTGTGTGTGTACTGCTGCACAGTTCTGGGAAACATGCACACCACACACAAACATGGATGCCACACACAAGCACACACATCACACAGTAACATGGATGCCACATGCAGACATTCACACCACACAAACATACAGACACACACACACATACACACACTTAGACACACATAAAAAACACACAAAAATAATGCAGAAATGAGGTGGTGACCAATTAGAAGCAATAGTAGCAGTAATAATAATTGGTGTGAGTGCATAGGGAAATCTATTAAGTTCCCAGCCCCTACAAGCTAGGCCCAGCATTAAGAGACAGAGCCTGCTGAGATAAGAACCGCCCAAGGGGTAAGGAGCTCAATGTGCCCCCGATGTTCTGCTCTCTGAGGTCACATCCTTAGAGGAATTAAAGGCAGGCCTATATTTCCTCTGTGCACACTTCAAACACATTGGTCTCACTTGGACTGAGGCAATGTTACAAGCAGCCCCAGCTAAAAAATAAAAAAATTCACGTGACGTAAAATTAGCTTTTAACATCGGTTATTCTAATTGTATTGTTTTGGCAGGTAGAGCCATTGGATGGACAATTACACTTTAAAAAGGCTGCTGGTTCAAATTCCACCTGAACAAAATCTGACAAATCTTCACTTGTTTTATTACTGCCAATGTGTCTTTGAGCGGGTTGATAGTGAATGACTAAGCACAAAGGAAGGGTAATGTTACTCCAAAAATGGGTTGCTAAAATATTGTCAAGCTCACTAAATCCTATCTACATAAATGCATCTTGTATTTCCCAAGTAGAAACCATCTCTTGGTTCTCTCCACTACCATTTACGGTTGAGTTCCATCACCAACGACCGTCCTGACTCACTCCCCGTCTTGGCTCCTCTCACGAATGGCGAAGACAGACAGTGAATTGCTTGGTAATTAGACCTGTATCTCGTAGCGCCCCCGGTCTCCGGCAGCTGCATCTCGTTGCGCGGGCACCAGAGACATGTCACGTCCCTCTGACACCATCGTTTTTAAAAGCGACTTAATTGGTGTAATTAGCCACATTGTACCTAACTACCTACTGTCGTTTAACCATAATTATATTACTTATAAACACCCTTTTTAAGGAATAGAGCTGGATAGAGCTACTTTAGAGCATCTCTCTCTCTCTGTACTTAGGCCAGCGAACAAGGCCGTAGCAGCTGCTGAACAGACTGCTGCTCTGGATGTGGATGGAACGCAGCCAAACTCCTCCAAGTTATGAGGGCAGTGATGTGATTTATTGTCTGCATAAACAAACAGCTCTTAATGGGCTTTGTAGAACCCACCGTGGAACACCAGGCCGACGGTGACAATAATCCTATTAGTGGTGTCCTTCGAGGTAATGGGTATAATCAAGCGACAAACAGGCGTCAACATGTCTTTTTTTAACGTTGAAGGGCGCCTATTTTACCACCAGGTGTGAGTGTGATTAGCCATTATAAGTGGATGTGTCCGCCCAGACGTATGATGACTAGATCGGTCTACCAGCCTACCCAGTGGACTGTACCAACTGGTAGGCTTATCCATCCGTCATACATTTGGGTGGACACTCCCACTTGTGATGTCAATGACAATTCTAGTCACATGACAATTTTGAAACGGCTTGTAATGGCGAATCACACTCACACCTGGTGGTAAAATAGGGGCCTTTAAAATAAAAGGAGGAGCGTGGACATGTCAGCATATTACCACCTACTCTGCCTGCATAACCACTACAATACATTACCACATTACCAACTCTACAATAAACCGGTTTAACAACATCTGCCTGTGTCCCGGCCGTCGGAGGAGCCCAGCAAAGCCACTGAGGTGGTTTGTAGCAGGATCTATTGCTACAAAAACCTTCTCAAGATGTCTCACTATATGATTTCTATGGTCTCCCCTCATGTGTTACAGAAAGCCATTTTAAAGATGTGTGTCTAACTATTTGAGGTACAAACTAAATTAACTTGGTTGAGATCCGATACACGTCTTGTCACCTTTTTGTCATATTTTAACATAATTCAACAACATTTATCATACACTACTCTATTGGTCATGTTTCCCATACGTCCAGGTTTCCCAAGGCTTCAGCCACGCTTGTCTTTCATCCCCGGTGAATTGCCCTCTCAAGTCCCCATGTTGATGAAATTACACTTGATTTCTGCTCTTTAGTTATTTCGTCCAGAGTCAGTAGCAAAGGCCTGAAACAGCCGTATCTTCAGAAGAGATTGAAGATGTCTGATACACTTGCCAAGACTTCAAAGCACCTTCGAGAGTGAAAACAATACCAGGCTAACGGCCAATCGAAGACAGGTCTTTAGCTAATCATTACGAGTGTGCAATTTAGCTCACTATCCGCCTTCCATCTAAAGGGGGGGTCGACATGGCTTGCTAGTGGAGGGCAAGGGAGGCCTTATTGGTACAATCTAGTGAGAAAAGACCCCTGCTAGAATTTCCCTCTTTATCGGATCCTGCGATCTGCTCTGAACTCTTGGTACCAACAAGCACGGGCCCACTCTCTCCTTCAAAGCAAACTGCTGCCAAGCAAACTAGAAAATACAGTCAGAGAGGATCCCCAGAATATTCCCTCCATCAGTGGAAGAAATGACTTTGTTTTGGGACGTTTTGTAATGGGACACTAGAGTATCTGCTGCAGGTTTCAGAGAAACCCTGTTGAACCCTTAGCTTGTCCTCCAAGTAGAATATAAGAGGAATGCCAGTTACCCAGTAAAAGGCACTAACACCTCTATGTCCTCGTATTTGATCAAAGACTGCATGAAACAGATGTTGTGACTGATCATATCATTCAACAGGGTATTATTTATTATGTCACGATTCTTCGAAAACAAATCTATTCTGAATGAGGCAATTAATTGCTAAATCGTGTGTGTGTGTGTGTGTGTGTGTGTGTGTGTGTGTGTATTCCTGGACAGTGTACCACTGCACTGTCAATGTCCATTTGCAAAGACAACATAAATTAATGTTAGAAACGTTTTCCATTTGCCATACACAGTTTTCTAGATTGCACCTGTTCTCTGCTTACGTGTAAGCAGAGAACTGCAGAATTCCTGAAAAGCAGCCTGTTTCCATTGCCTTGCCTGTGTTTTGGGACTGAAGGTATTGAGTTATTAGATATTTACTTTGGATTCCAAAGCAAGTATTTCTCAGGGCGTTGAGTCAATTCTGGCTGTTCACTTCATGTAAGTCCTTTTTCTGGCACATGTTCTGGCAACCTGGTTTTTTTCTGCCTTGCTCTGAATTGTTCAATATGCAAAATCATAGCTGACACATGAGGGTCGTTGTCAGCGATGTGCATCGTCTGTCACTATCAATCACTGAATCAAGCCCACAAAGAAAGAGCTTGTTTCTCTTTGCTTTTTTTAACCTGTCATGTCTATTTCATGGCTCGTCAGGGCTTGAAATCAGCAAGTAGCCCAGAAATTGTCAGTGATCTCATACTCTCACTTTGACACTTTGTTTTTTAACTCGTCACACTGTTAATAACACTGTTAATAACAGGTACTTTGTGTTGTAATGCCGCCAGCGAGCAGGAGGGCCCGCGCTGTAACACTGTTGACACATCACATTGACACTTACACGTTGGAGACTGAGGTCACTTCGCTCTGTCATCGAATGGTTTCACGGCTTTGAGGGCTCAGGGAAGCGGCCATGCGTGCCGCCGAATAAGCTGCTTTTGGCACAACCAAGCAAGCAGAGTAAAAATAACCTCCGAAATAACTTCTCTTCTCTGGTTCTATGTGGAACGAAACAGGAAGCGTTCACCTTGCGCAGAGATACTGTCGTCATGAACAGGGGGGGGGGAGTGTGTGTCTGGGGTTTCCTTCCAGCCCGGGGCCAACCATGGGCCTTGAAAACCTAGAGATAAGAACTGTAGTCAACTGTACTTATCAGCCTACCGGCCTAGCATAGCTGGAAGGAGCTTGTGTATGGCTGTCCTTTCCCTAACTCCAACATTAGCAAGAAGAAGAGGGAAGGAACGGAAGCTTTTTTTTTGTTGGTGGCGGTGTGGATGTGTGTGTGTGTGTGTGTGTGTGTGTGAGGGGGGGTGGGGGGGGTAGGGGGTGTTCCTGGAAAATGTGCCACAGGGAGAGCCTGGATCTGGTTTACATTACACTCGTCTGCCATGGTTCGCCTTGGTTTCGCGGGAGCCGAAGGAAGACGACGATACAAATGGCAATATCCGATTCCAAAACAACACAGGGCCTACCCAAGGCCACACCTCCGCATTGGTTCCATGGTTAGTTCACCATTATCTCATGAGTTTACGTTTTTTGCCGCACAAGTACACAGCATTAGGAGCCACATTGGGGTGAGTCAGAAGATGGCATGGATGGTAACCATAAACAGAAAGGGACTGTTTTGGTCTGATGCATTGTTTTCCTACATCAATAGCTTTTAATAATGGCCCACAATACTTTGCTCGTACTAGTGGTGCACATGTATGTGTGTGTGTGTGTGTGTGTGTGTGTGTGGGTTCATTTGCTCTAAGTCGACAAAGATGTATCCCATTCATTCATGAATGGAAACAATGGTAGCCACAATTAAGCTACGTGATGTCGTAACGTAAGCTAGTTGTATCATACAGGTATTCCTCGTGTTGTAATGACATGCCAATGAATGGCAAACCAATGCCTTATGAGCCATGGTTGTCATTGGACCATTTTCATGTTAGTGTCATAAACACAGCACACGGTAGTCACAGTTGAAGCTCATAGCCTGTCCGAGCATCAGGCAAATCAATACAGGCTAGTCAATATAATGTTTAGCCTTCATCACCAATCGTCTACAGTTTAACTGGCGTCTTCAAATTAAAACATGCTCGATGTTATGAGTGTTTATCATCTCCGTTGATCTCCAATGAGGTCTATTGATTGATATGGACTGATATGGCAACTGTTTACTGCCATATTACATTAGATTGTACCATCACCAACCTACCAGCAGGTCCGCGATGGACTACTATCGAGAAGATATTTCAGTCCAGCAGATCTTCAAGGTTGCTCCTGGTTAACCTTTTATTTGCGTCACAACACGACATGAAAACCTGAGAGTGAAGCACATAAAACATCAGTCAGGACAGAGACAACAGCTAGACTTACATAAAGATTAGACGCAGGCTCAGGCCCATTACATCCAAACACCCACACTACACCTACACAACACCTACAAGACAAACTGGCAACCCGCGGGCGTGTTCCTGGTCTGAGTGCTCTGGAGCACCGACAGCTACACACACACAGTCTGAACAAAATATCATTCATACCAACACACGCTGACCCTGTACAATCTACAAATACCTCTCTCTTCAACTGCCTCAATGGCAGACTATTCCTATAGTCCTTTTTTGTTATATTGTCGTGTTGTTTATTATTGTATCGCTTAACTGTTTTTTCCAGTGTGGAATTTCCAATATTCTCTGGTGGCCAACTAGGAGAATCTAGTGGTGGGGTTATTTGACTCTTGACTCTATAGGTTCAAACTGCCTCTAGGCAGATGCATAACCCCTGCTTGCACATTAATACAAGTTAAAGTTGCTTTTGGTAAAAGTGTCTGCTAAATATAAAATAGAAATATAGTGACATCCATGGTATTGCTTTTCGGTGCTAATTAGATTCGTTCCAGGTTAACGTTCATGTTGAGGAACACTGAGCACCACGGAATTAACCACTAGTCCACCACATCACTTTCAAACTCATGCTAGACATGGAGATTACCCATGGCCATATAACCTTTATGTAACCTCTGCAGGTAGAAAGAAACTCCAGAGTTCCCCAGGGAAAACGGCACGGAAACACAGGAGAGATTATTTCAGATGCTGGCTGGCAGGACCGGGGGGCCAGAAATTAAACCCAGGTCTCAAACGCAAAGGCGAGTTCTACTAGTAGCCCGGTACTGCTACCTCCAGTTAACGTCACAGTTAGCCCTCAACAAAACCTACATGTCACTGTGTCATGGCAGAGTAGTACCATCGATATTTAGCTCTTTCGCTAATGGTGGAAGCGAAGTGGCCTAAATGGTATTCTTCAAACAGGGGTTAGAGCGTGTGCCACTCGACCCCACCCCTTTTCTGTCTTCGCATAAACCTGCTACTCTGTGCTCACATGCTTAAATGAAATGGCATTTTAAAATTCGATACTTGGCCTATGCCCAGTGGAGCACATTACACCAACAAGCAGAACAAATTTGAACTTCTACTGACCAGGGGTAATTACTGTCCCATATGTAGAATGGAAAACTGGATTTCATTTTACAATGAGAGTGTCTGTTGCCAGCCTAAGTCTCGTGTTTTAGTGACTGGAGATGGAAGTCCAGAGCTTAAGCACATGTCTTCTAGAAGGGAAAAGCTAATCACAAGCTAAGCAGTAATTGCTTGTGTAATAAACATGCAGACATACGTGCGATTGTTTTGTATGTACAGCCCTGCTCTGTGGGTTATGCATTTTGTATAACTTCACAATAAGTACCATTTTAATGTTTAATGGCACCTTTTTGAATGCATTTGGATCACATCATTAAAGCAACATGAATATAACTACACCGTTTAACATATGGGCTTTGTACTATTGCGGGAAAGATAGAAATATGATTATGATACAAGAAAAATAGGTTAATGTATCCCTTCATTCATTTATAATCATGAATTGATTCCCTTCACATTAGTCGATGTGGTTCAATGTATTTCTTTTTACTATTTAATAATTTAGCAGACGACTTTATCCGAGGCGACTTAACAGTGAATTCAGAAACATGTCATTTGGGCGTCTTGCTCTTGGCAGGCTATGGATATCGGGGATGGAACCCACCACCGTCAGGGATCCATCCTGCAATTTCACGTTTTGTTGTGTGCAAAAATGATCAGTCATTGACCCCAATTCCATGTTTCTCTGATGGGGGTGGAAATAATCCTGCAGTTGACATCGCTGTACTGTAAATGAGTTGGGTTGGAACAGAGCTCGTTTTAGCCCTGAGTGATGGTTGAAGTGTCTGGTGACCGTGTGGTCTGCCGCATGTGTTTGAACCCAGAGCACTGAGGTCGGGAGCAGCACACCGGGGACCCAACACACCCACAGAGAGAGGAAGTAGTCCTCCGCCAAAACAAAGCAACTGAAATTTCCAGTTAATTCAACAGTCCGCTTAGATCCCCTCGACAAACCGCCTCTCCTTAAAATGGAATCAAATAAAAACATCATCTACCCTAAAAAAGTATTTGATAACCGGATAAGGTTTGACATGTTATGTTTTTTTTTTATCATAATAATAAGAAAATGGCCCCAAGTGACGGAAATGTCGACTTGTCGTTAATTAATAGGCATGACATGTTAGATATGTATTTAGTGGTGAGAAGCGCTTGTTTAAGTTTTCATTCGAGGAAATAATTTAATACCGTGTGTATTCAAGCAAATACCTTGCATTAAGTTGTCAAATCTTCCTGTTTCCCTTTTGTTTCCACTTCGATAGTCAGTGTAAAGCCACACAATATAAGTATAAAGTGAAGAATAACTCGAGAGAAGTATAAAAGTGGAAAAAAGGTTAAAAAACAAATCCCCGTGTTGTTTCGTTGCGGAGGGGAACTGGAATGGGTGAGGAAGACAGAGAGAAAAGGAGAAATATAGGACATCTTCATAGCTTATCTCATTAAATCAAATATCTGCATCACCTCCGGCACATGAGGAGAGGAGCCGCCTCACTCCCTTCTGACTCCATCAAAGCGTCTAAT
>OOFB01015573.1:0-13249 GCA_900323305.1 Trachyrincus murrayi | reverse complement strand
TAAAATGTAAACGTGTGTATAGTACCTGCAGTATGGTCTCTATGAGGGTGATGGTCTTGCCGGTGCCGGGGGGTCCAAACAGAACGTACGGGGTGGGCCGACACTCCCCGGCCAGGACCCTCCTCACAGCCTCCCTCTGGGAGGGGTTCAGCTGGGGGTTGAAGAAGCGGCCCTCGGTGGGCACCGCTCTGCCTGGCAGACTGTCGCCTCCAAGCAACGCAAAGAGACGCAATTTCATTCATGTGTGCGTGGTGCGTGACGTTCAGGGCAGTAGGGCTGGGCGACACATCGATATTATACCGTGATACGAGACTATACATCGTCTTAGATTTTGGATACCGTAACATCCTGATATGGCATAAGTCTTTCCCTGGTTTTAAAGGCTGCATTACAGTAAAGTGATGTCATTGATATGAACTGAACTTACCAGACTGTTCTAGCTGCTCTATTATTTGCCTTTGCCCACTTAGTCATTATATCCACATTACTGGTGATTATTTATCAAAAATCTCATTGTGGAAATATTTTGTGAAAGCACCAATAGTCATCTCTACAATATTGTCGCAATATCAATATCGAGGTATTTGGTCAAAAATATGGATATTTGATTTTGTCCATATGGCCCAGGCCTACAGGGCATGTGCCACTCAAAGCTCAAGTGAAATTAAGTGTTTTAAGTCAGTGTTTTATTTATCAATTACGCAGTATAACCCAGCGTCATTCGGCAACAAAGGCAAGGGTCAACTGCGTAATAAAAATCAAATGGACAGAAAAAAAAAATGAATCTAGCCTTTTTTTTTATTGCGTGTATTCAAAATCAACAGCCAAAATACCTTTAGTTTGAGTAGCCTTGGACTTCATGTCGATGGAGACGCTGGATACCTTCTCCAGGTTCTCCGTCGTCGCCACCTAGTGTCCAGACACAGTCTCTACAGATCAGAAACACTAAAGGCCAAGATACACCGGTCGAATGTAAAACCAGTGCTTTCCTGTCAAAAGTCTCCCAGTACGGATCACGTCACAATCACACATCTTTTTTTAGTTCGGCCTGGTCACACAGCGAGACCAGCGTTTTCAGATTCATCCACGTTTAGTGTGGACATGGCCTAAATAACGAACACCAGGTCCATTCTTTAATATAATATGAGTTTGCCTTTCACCTCGCTATCCTCCTTGGTGGTCTCCAAGGCTGGCTGCTCCGCCCACTTCCCGGTCCACTGAGGGGCCTGGATGCTGATCTCCGTGGGGAATAGAACTAGAGCGGTGAAGGTTGAAGCAGTAATATAACGTAACATATGTAATATATAAACGGCAATATGTGTGTAAACACTAAATAAATGACATAGGAACCGATGAAACCACGATTTTTTAGGACCTTTAAGGCCGCATGCCGATTAACATCCAATGAGCCTATTGTTATATCCATCAAACGAATCCTTTACAGTTTACAACCATGGAAAGTGGTCGATACATAGAAAACATTTACATACTCCCTCTGAAGTGCCTGGCCTGCTCCAGGGCATGGTGACAGCGTCTCATGGTCAGCCTGGAATTGAGAGTCACTTTTCTTTATTCAGTAAGGAACATATTTTCATACAACAACAAAAAAAAGTAGGTATCAAGGTGACGTAGTATGGTGATGTAGTATGTGTACCTAAAGACATACATGAGCAAGACGCCCAAGCCCTACCTACTCATACGGTCCAGACACCCATAACTACCAACTCTACATCTGCACGTGCTTGACATGCATTTCTCACCGTGGTCAAGTGAAAGGTAGTCTAGTGTAGGATAGAATCATATCGTTATCATACCATTTAATTATTTAGCAGACGCTTTTATCTAAAAACGACTACGGCTGAACGATATGGTAAAAAAAAAAAAAGAGACGATATTGCGATGGTGATTCACTATTAGTGGGAACGATAATTTTTGCATCACAATTTGAATTTTCACTGAGAAAACTATCATGACGTGACATTTGTTGGGGTATAAAAAACGACTTGCAGTGAATTCACATTGATGCCATTAAGGAGAAGATTGGGAGAAGGCCAAGGTTCGAGGATTCTTACAGGTAGGCAGAGGACACTGGGGAATCGAACCCAGGAACCTTCGGCTGGGAGCCCAACACCCTAACCCCCCCCATCTTACCTGTTGTAGGTGAATTCAACATCCAGCGGCTCTCCCTGATATCGTTGCCTCAGCTCGGCGTTCACTCTCAAGCTCACCTCCTCTTCGTGAATCTATGGACCAAGACATGACCCGGTGAAATCCTACTCAATAAAGAGGGAACTTCATGTGCAGCACACAGCTCCTACCTCTGTGACGTATCCAATGTATTCCGTCACCACTCCATCACACTGGGGCTCCTTCAGCGCAACTCTGTCACCTGTGAAGCAGGACATGAACCATTACACGACTAACAGCTAAACAAATAAAATAAGAGATGAAAAAAAAATTAGGAAAAGAAGATGAATATAGTAGGGCTGGCCCGAATACATAATTTCAAGCGTCGGATAATCGTTAAAAAATTTAATAACCTACATAAACTAAGGAAATACCACATTCACAGTGAGTATCATTTCCTGCATGAATGACACGGACCACAGCGGGGGTTTTTCTCCCCCTTTTCATTTCTAAAGCGGTTCACCAATAAAGAGGCTGGGCCGGCCCTCGGCCAGGCCCGGGATGTCCAGGTGGAGGTACTGGGCCCCCCTGCGGAGCACGGCCGCGCTAATGGAGAACTCCTTCAGCTCCCTCTCAGCGTGCAGCTCCTCCAGCCACAGCAGGACATCGAAGCGAGCGTGCATGTTGGACGCTGCCAGCACCTGGGGGGGGCGGGGGGGGGGATCATTACTTATTATTAGGGGTGTGGATCTTTCAGTATCGGTTCGATTCGATTTCGATTCTCGGAGTCACAATTCAAAAATTGGTTCTTGATTCACAGCGATTCGATTATGTAGTTTTTGTATTTGGAAAAGTTATATTAACTGATCAACTGAGCAATAATGTAAACACACAAAGGCAAACCTAAGACAAAAGGGGAAATTTTTTATAAAAAAAGGAAGTTGTCAATTCATAATTATAGAAGAACAATTTTTTTTTCGATTTCTTCATCTCTTCCGTGTTCCCATTCCCAGGCCCCCCCCCCACCCCCAGTATCTTCAGCCCAGCCTCACCTCTCCCAGACAAGGCTGCACCACCAGTACGTCTCTCTGGGCCTCCACACACTCCCTCACAGCCTGGGGCACCGGGTAACTCCCCAGGAAGTTGGGCAGCCGTCGCTTCGTGAGCCTGACAGGAGACCAAGAGACACAAAGCTCTTCAGACAAAAGAGGACGCATTGATGAATAACTCATTAATTCGCTCACAGGTATTAGGTTGGGATTCTTTTTTGGGGGGTTTTTTGGGAAAGGAAACTTTCCCAAAAAGTCACGTCACGTCACATTTGTTGAAAATGTTCCCGTCTGTAATGTAACCATTATGCTCTACCACGTAAAAAATAAACTAAATTCCCTGACCTTGTGAACAGGGCACAGAATTAGCACCAGCCCCCAGCCAAACGCTGGTGAAACACGGCCCGTTAGCCCCGTACCTCGAGGGAACGTGCTGCGCGGTAACCGTGACAACGCGGGTGGGCGGGGCAGGGTCCAGGCGGACGTCGCAGGAGGCGAAGGGCGAGCTGGGCTGCAGGAGCCGCTCCTCCTGGCTGCCCACCGTGACCCCCAGGCGCCTCCCGATGGTGAAGGAGGAGAAGTGCAGCAGGAGAAGCTCAGAGCAGCCTCCCATGTTCCTGGGTCAAACCAACAAGGGGAGAGTTCAGGGGGTTTCCCATGTTCCTGGGTCAAACCAACAAGGTGAGAGTTCAGGGGGTTTCCCATGTTCCTGGGTCAAACCAACAAGGTGAGAGTTCAGGGGGTTTCCCATGTTCCTGGGTCAAACCAACAAGGTGAGAGTTCAGGGGGTTTCCCATGTTCCTGGGTCAAACCAACAAGGTGAGAGTTCAGGGGGTTTCCCATGTTCCTGGGTCAAACCAGCAGGGTAAGAGTTCAGGGGGTTTCCCATATTACAAACGGTTCTTTAAACCTGCACTTTGTAACTCTTCTACTAAAGCTATTTACTCCATTAAAAAATATCTGAATTAGAACATTTCTCAAGAATAAATCGCACCCATCCATTTTCTGTTAAAATAGTGCTAAAAACACGCTACATACGTACACAATGCATTTTTATAATTTCTCTGGTCAAAAGAGATTAGCAGTATGTTACCAGTACATTATGCAGTATAATGATCCCACTGCCTGCATGCATGCATTCATTTACAAATAAATAAGGAAACAACTCACTTAGCAGTACAGCCTACGACGACCGACAGCCTCTCTCCTGGAGCAATATCCACCTCCTTCTCCTCTGAACCAGATTCCTGCCCAGCCTTCTCACAAGCATCCTTCCCGCTAGCATCCTTCCCGCTAGGATCCTCCCCGCTAGGATCCTTCCCGCTAAGATCCTTCCCACTAGGATGTTTCCCACTAGGATGCTTCCCACTAGGATCCTTCCCACTAGGATCTTTCCCACTAGCATCCTTCCCGGTAGGCTCCTGGCCAGCATCTCTGTTCCCTGCACCCAGCTCTTCTTCTTCACCACCTTCTTCTTCTTCTTTAACTTGTTGTTCTAAGTGATCCAGAGTGGGCTCGGACGTCGGCCCGGCCGTAGGCTTGCTAGGAGCCTTCTGATTGGGCGCACAAGGCCCGGGGACCACCAGGGAGAACTGCTGTCCTGAATCCCAGCCGGCGAACTTGCAGCGCTTCAACTTGTGGGTCTCTGAACCCTTGTTCCTGTTGGAGAGGTTTAGGAATACAATACAAAAAATCAACTGATCATTAGAATTACAATCATTGTGTACACTATATTACCAAGATAGTGTTGAACAAAACTTAAAAAAAATAACTTGTGGATGACGGTGCGTTCTTTCCAAAAAAACTAATAGTTTACTTTATTTTTGTTGCTACGGTTATGAATATGATTAATAGTCAAAATGTTATCATTTATAGAGCATATGTTCTACTCATGGTATACATTTTATTAGTGCTGTCAAAAACTAATGTCGCAGCCCTATAACTCTTCCTGGATACTGGAATTCACTCACGGACATTTCTGGAATTCAGTTGAACCAGTACTCACTGGATCCAGACCACCATCTCCCTGCTTTCCCCCAGCTCCAGGTCACCAAAGTGGCCAAAATCAGAGACTACCAGGCTCCCTTTGTCTTGCAGGAGACTATGGATTTCAGCCTCCGGCAGAGCTCCGGTAGCCCCATTCACGCTGTCAGAGGAGAGGAACACAAGCGGGCATTTTATATAAAATAAAAAAATAAAAAAAGGTGCCAAGTTACTCATACAGAGCTGGCACTGTGTATCACAAGAGCATCTGAGGAAAGTGACACATTTCCACTGATTTGGAGGGATTATATCATCTACTATAAGACAGAGAGGAATTTAAAGTGGAATAGAATAATGGAACATTTGGACTTGGAGACATAGTTTGGACATGGAACAGGACTGGTTGTTTGTCGTTTCTACTGTTCTCTATACTCCACTGAGTATTTACAGTATGAATATTGATTATATTAATACATTTTGGCAAAAGCAATAATATGCAATAGATTTAATAGTATAGATTCTTTGTTATTGACACTACTTCATGTGTAGAAAAATAACACATTTCCATGCGATTATGTTAACCGAAATAGATTTGTCCATTGTTCAGCCATTGCAGATGTGGCATTTTTGATCAATGTTGTAATTCCCTCACGCGCTAGCACCCCCTTGTGGGGGGAAGCAGCAGTGAGTGAACAGACCCACACACGCAACAAGTACGTTGAGTCATTATTAAACACTACGGACAGTAGGGGTGTGAATCTTTCGGTATCTCACGATTCGATTTCGATTCAAAATCGATTCTCGATTCAAAATCGATTCTCAATTCAGTACATAGCGGTACTAATTTCAGGATCTACTCCAGTCCGCTGTGCGTGAAGAAAGGTGGTGTGCCAAATTATGGCATGAAAGCAGTGTGTATAAGACTATTTAGTTTTAATATTTTAAAAAGTTATATCAACTGATCAATGTAAACACACAAAGGCAAACCTAAGACAAAAGGAAAAAAAATTGAATAAAATAGATTTTTGGAAGTTGTGAATCGATTCAGAATCATAGAAGATAAGAATCACGATTCTTGCGTGAATTGATATTCCACACAGCGCTAACGGACAGCCCACTGTGGATCTACGGCCGTGAGTTTGCACACCGGGGGGCAAGTATTCCGCCGGCTCGGATCAAGTGAATCGTGCATCTTCCTGACTTCCATCTCCCGACCCCGGGAGAGGAGGTGCTGTGTTTACCTGAGTTTGCTGGGCGCCATGCACAAGGCCCGCCAAGAGTAGAAGGACTGGGTGCTCTCCACCATCACCAGGTTCACCATGTCCCCTGGAGAGGGTTTATAGTAGGATGGCAACAGGAGGGAGTCCAGGTTGAAGAACACCGTGTCCTCCACCACGCCACTCTTCCCATACACACTGGACACGCGGACCTAGGGAGAGAGAGAGTGTGTCGGAACACAAGATGCATTTGTATGCATTCACTAACAAACATTCACTAACAAACAGTAAATGGACTGCATTTACATAGCGCTTTTCTGAGCTGAGGCCACTAAAAGCCGGGGATCAAACCAGGAACTTTCCAACCTGCTCCACATACAGCTACACTCAGCTAACTCACTACTCCTATGCAAAACCTCCTGAATAAATAACGATAAAAAAAAGTAATATCCAGACACTAAAATAGATGAAATAGGACGGCACAGTGTAGCGGATAGAACAGGCTGTGTGAACATTAGGGCACCTTTTCGGCTGGGAGGTGAAAAGACTCGCCGTGACTCAAAGGAAACACGTTACCTCGTCCAAGCGCCGGTAGCGTAGCGGGGCCACAGAGTGAGCATGGCTGGCCCACTGGGACGGGTTGATGAAATACTGAACTTGGACCCAGTCCCCCTGCATGGGCTCATAACCTAACGGGCAGCACAGGAAGTAACAACGTTCAGAAGGGTTACAGGTGATCAAAAAGGGTTGGTGGGATATGGAGAGGAGCTAAATTGGGAGGACGAGAGTCCCGTTACCTGAAGCATGAACATTGTTCTAAAGATGGCATTTATACCAGATGGACTACACAAGCATGTCAGCTGTACAGAAACAAATGGAGATGTAACCACTGCCTGGATCACTTGTTGTTATGGATATTTCTGGAATCTTATGCAAATAAAGCACTCCAAGTACACTTGTAAACACTTTCTAATACCGTTAAGATTTTGGTTAAACATGGTCAAGCATTTACATTTTTCAAACTTGCAAAATGAGCTGGTAATCTTTCTCGAGGCAAACATTTTTAATATAAAATGTTTTGTGCATTAATTTGATTGTCTTAGTGTTAAAATACTTATTTGACATTTGACAATGCTCCAGGGTCAAAATGTTTGTTTGGATAAAATAAATAATTGAGAGATATGTGCACCATCTTACATCCATCAAATAAATGTTGGACATAAACGAGTGGTTTGGGTTGACCAATGACTGACATAAAGACAGAACCATCTTGAAGTGTGTGACGTGGTAGTAACAGGAGATCGAGTGTCCCGGTACCTTCCCAAAGACTGTGGCGTGGAAAGAAAGTGGTCTGGTTGATGAAACCGCTGTCGCCGCTAAATGATGTCACCGTGCCAATGAGGGGGCGGAGTCTCATACTGTCCGCCTCAGAATCTCCGCCCTGCCCCTCCCAGGACTCTGGGCTCTTCTCCACCTACCAACACAAAGCAATAAACCTGATCAATCAATGAGCTTGACACGGTAAATATTGTCCACATCAAAAAAGATGTTCTGATCCAATATGTGGGTCCAAATGAAGAGGGCCGAGCAGGATACGGCATCGTGTTCCAACGGTAATTTCCTTTTGTGAAAATTAGCCACAATCATAAACTCAAAAGACGTTTCAAAAAGCATTTGCGAAGAATTGTTTTGTGTATTGTTATTTTTATTCATATCGTTTATAGATTTTAAAAAAAAGGCTTTTTTTCTTTTTGGTACTTTGTTTTATTTATGGTTGTTCTGAAGTAAGGCCAGAGTTCTTGGCAGCCGTCTCAGCAGGAAAGCAATGTTGACCGAGTTCGCCAGTCTGCGTCAGCAGCAGCCCTCAAACATGTGAAATCAGTTTTGAAAGTACAAAATAAAGAGGTATTGACGCATCTGCCATGAGACTCTTCCCCGCCGATTTGACCATTTTTGCCATGCCAACACCTCACAGGGCTGGCATGAGACACGAGGTCTTCAGCGTCTTACTGACTAGACGGGCTCACGTCGCGACGATGAAGATGATGGGCCAGACAAAATGCATTACAAAAAAAATCCTGAATCCCCAAACTTCACTTAACTGCAAAAAATCCACGGCATGAGGGAAAAATCCACCATCATTAAACTCATCGAGCCGTTGAGCTGCTCGATGACCAACTGACGATTATACGGTGGCAAACCTCGCTATAACCGTATCACAGCAACCAGGGACTTCTGGGAGGCTGGTCAACAGACATGGTTGCAACGACTATAAATAATCATGGTGGGCCATATTATGAGAGCCACAAAACTATAGCCAAGCAAACGACTTGGTAAAACAATTACCTCGCACTGTCGACGTACAGCACCGTCATGCATATAAAACTGTTCTAGTGTTGTGCTACTAAGGATTGCGTGGCAAGTTGGCTACAGTAGTAGACAATGTAATAAAGACAAAACGTTCCGGTCAAGTATGGCAATCATCTAAAAAATGATTTAATGTTGTTCATTTGCTCTACTTAAAACAGATACACACAGACAGACAGACAGACAGACAGACAGACGATAACTCTGAAATTGTGTTAATATGCTGAATTTATGAGGCATGCAAGGTCATTGTAGTACATTAGGAGTCAAAAGGGCAGGGCCGGTGGAAAAGGCTGTAAAGTGTGCTTGAAAACAAACACTTGTGTGACTACCACTATGTGTAAGTGTCAAAGAGGATTGTGCCAAGTGATTGCATAAGTTCTAGATTTCTCTGGAAATGCAGTTGCTCAAAGCGCAACTGCAACCACTCAAAATCCGACCTCACCCTCAGTGCTTTCCAACCGCCGTGGGCCCCGTCGCGGACCGCTAGGCCGTTAACGGTGTCTCCTACTCGCAGCAGGATGCCGCCGAGAACCTGGCCGCTGGTGAAGTAGACCGCGTCGTCTATCATGCCGTAGTCCGAGCAGATCTGGGTGACCACGCTGCTCTGCAGGTGTCGCACCTCCTCCACACCTGGAGCACAAGAAGCACCGAATATGAACACGGCAAAGATTTAGGCGAGTAAGTATAGTTTACTTAGTATAGCACCTTTCACAGAGCAAGAGTCACAAAGTGTGTCATAAAAGTCACAATTTTAAAAATAAATACATGAACAGGACCATAACAGTACAAAGAAACAAACAATAAAAACAATACAACTGTTAAAAAATAAGACCGATACTTAAAAAATAAGTATGTGTGCAGGTCTTGCATCTGAACACAATACTACTATAGGCTCTGTGTGACAGTTACCGGCCCCCAGGAGCATGTCCTGTTCGTTTGGATCCACAGTCCTCCACAGGGGAGATATAAGCTTGGCCAGCACACGCTGCACCGTAGACAGCATCTCCCTTTCCAACTCAGCTGGAGGGAAACATTGCAACATTCATTTCAACATGTGCATCCAACTTATGTGTGCTTATAGGCACTACAGACACAAAAAAACTAAAAAAAACAGGTGGTCGTTTCAGACAGAAACACACAGCGGCACGTTAGCCAAGCAACTCATTGGCAATTAAGATTGACGATGAGACGACACACGAAGACGAAGCACGAAGGTCCTGCAGTAACGCAGTCTCGTTACATTCATACTGCACAAGTTGAGTTTACCTTCCGCGTCCCACTACGAGGGAATATAAACACACTTTGTTAGCTGCTGCTGCTGCTGCTGCGGCTGCTGCTCAGGTCGGAGTTTAACGTGACCTGCTGCTGCGACACAGTTCACGTGCGCGGCTCGTCATCCGTGACCCCGCGGTGACCCCTCATCCTCCTCTGCCTCCCCACAGACGTTCACCTGAGTCCGGTGTGAACCTTGTGATAATAGTGTCGTTGTTTTGTAGTTTTTTTTATTTGCATAATAATCATTTTAACAAAATTGTATCTGAATCTGTACGTTTATAGCCAACACTAAACCGGAGTTCATGTTGTATTATATGTGTTTTTTCATGATATTTAATTTGAATATAGTTAACATTACATTATTTTGATTACTTGATCCTGTGGCAGGTCTGGGCTTGTCGATTCCTAGGTGTTGGATATGGTCTGGGATGAAAACTCATTAGCTCTAATACACTTTGGATCAGTGTCTGCCTGAGGAGCTCTGGCTTACAAACTCAATTACCCGTTTTTTATTGCACTTCTTAAGACATAACCATGTAGAAAAGCTTTCACTGTCTTGCCAGTCAGGGATTAGCGTAGGAATATTACATTACCTTTCCAATATAGAGCGTGCATGGCACACCCACGTAGGCCACTTTTGTCTATTTCTTCCCTGTGTGCTTGTTTTAAGCAGCAGTGTGAGCTTTGGAAAGGGACTGTATACATATCAATACAATGTCTGTGTGTTTATTTTGTAATAATAGTATTTCAGGTATTAATAGGCCTTCTCTACTTGGACATTCAGTTGGTAATAAAACTGAAACCAAGAACAACACAATCTGTTTGATCCATCAATGCACCACGACATTCAAAGCGATGAAACGATTCCGTCAGAGATAGGGAACATAACAGACGTCATGGCACACTGTCTGAGTTAGAGATTAAGCAGATCCCTTATCTTATCTTAGCCAATGGTCTTATTTCATTTTTTTTTTTTTACAGCACTTGATCACCTTTTTTCCATCCATAACAATATAGCAAAGTTGTCCGTAGTTAGCACTAGAATCTCAGGCCTATTGTAACCTGATATATTAATATAGGCCTATGTTGAAATCAAAATAACTGGGAGCACAATGCGTTCTGTTGGGACCTATCACAAAGAGTCATATGTGTTTTTCCCTCCATGTAGGTGTGGTTCTTTTGGGAATGGATGCGTAGCCTCAGCAGCTGAGCTGTTGTACTCAGGGGAAGGTTTGCCGAGGATGTCAATAATAAAAACCTGTTCAGCAACACCTTGGTACATGGTGTACATACAAGAAAAAAAGAAAAAAAAAGGGGCATTCGCATCTGGAAGCTACACAGTGCAAACATATAACGTCCACGTGGCTTCTCGTACATCCTGCTACATTCTGTGAATTGATGCTAATGGGATGTAGTTGAGACATAGCATGAAATGTTCCTCCATTCATCATCATACGGCAGTTCCCTACGCAGTGTGTAAGCAACACAACCCTCACCCTGACCTACTCTTGTCTATACTATTCTGATCTATGGTTTTTCTTACAGACTGAGTCAGTTGGCCCTGTGGTAGTGCTCGTTGCCAAGTTTGAACATATTTTTTTTTTCTCAATGAGTAATAGATTCCATTGTGAATGCACAGGCACTCTGTGAATCAAAGGTGAAATGAACTGAGATTAGTTTCTATGTGAAACATAGGCCTATCCAATTTTGCCAATGTTTTTGTTTTCAACATTTTGGCAGTTGTATTCTATTGCTATTACAATTGAAGACATATAGGCTATTTGTATTCTTTATTTATTTTGGCTAATATTGCAAAGGCATTGTCTATCATTTGCGGTACAATAATATATGACTTATTTTTATTATTATTTCATAAATTCATTGAATGAATAAAGGCACTTTGCATGGGACAAGTAGGCTTATCCCTGCAGAAACTGCATGGGCGCAAAACATAAACAACTGGAGACATCATGACATTGATCCACACTGTCATATTTGTAATTGAAAACATACTTGATGTGATTTTCTATGGCAATGCCACTACATTTATTATCCTACTATTTACTTACCAAAGTGGATTCTTCATCCAATCTGAATGATGTGCCTTTCAGAGATTTCAACAAATAGCATAAGATTATTCTTAGCTGTTCTGTATGTGAGCCATTATTAATGTCTGACTCACACACTGACCACAGGCCTACTTTACTTTTTGGCGGGTGATCCCCTAGGGTTCTGTGCAAGAACAACTGAAACTGTGTAAAGTGAATGATAGATTAAAGTATTGATTTATCCTGCTATGTTTGGCTTTCCTTGCCTTCAATGTGAAACTGTCACGTCGACTCTAGTTTGTCCCTGCCTAACTGATTCCGAGTCCTGTCTCCACAAGGGGGCAGTGGTGTCGCTACAACTGCATACACGACCCACTCCGATAGTTACAGTCTGCCATTGCAATCGAGTGCAAATAAGGCCATTAGATTTGCATCTCCGATACTGTTGTTGCTATAACGGGGGATACTCTACTTACCATATTTAAAGCAAACAAATGCCACACATGTTCAAAGTGTCTACCAACTGTCGTTGATCACAGGGAAAAAGATGTTCTACATGTTTGATGTAAACTTTGCCTTTCTACAGTAATACGCGAGCAAGTGTAGGGCTTACAGTGTCTGACCCCCGGAGCTGGGTTGCATCAGGTCATCTCATCAGGTCACCTGGAGCTAATATTTCAATAACATGACAAGTCAAAAATGTGTCATTAGGACTTTCAGACAGGCTGGCACAGGGCCACTTAATCTACTGTCAAATGTTTTGAAAACCTTTTTTTTTTCTATTTGCTATTCATGCAAATTCTGAAAAATGAGATTAGTTTGAGTTTCATCTGTATTGTACCATGGTTGTTCCATGCAAAACAGTGAAAATCCACACGGAATTCAAGACATTAGCTTGGCTCGTAGTAGGCTACAGTGTAGCCCACAGCAAAATGAGATTAATTAGATAATCCATCGGAGACTCTGAGACTTCTGCATTCCTTGTTATTATGAGGACCAGATGCAAATGTGAATTCATGTATATAAAACGCCGAGCCACACTGCCGGGTGAGTCTATCGGACCTAAACTTTGCGATACAGGCACTTTTAGTTGTTGTTCACAGATAGGGTGAGTCATGTTCTATTGTATGGGATGGGATGTTTTAGTGACTGTAGCCCACCAATACTGTGATTACAGTCC